>JAHIAM010018304.1:0-22247 GCA_021605205.1 Aegilops longissima
ATGGCATATTAAAAAAACACATGTAGGACTCAAGTTCATAGGGTGCACACATCAATCATGGCAAAAATGACAAAAGTGCATGTTACGATAAAATCGAAACTAACATCACATAGCACTCTTCTAACAGCATTTGGGCATCAAGATGAGCTCAAATGAAACTGATGCAATGAGATGAAATGATCTACTCTTGGCGAACATTTTAACATATTACGCATGAAAGCGGAGCAATATCACGAGAGTTATGGCATGATGAATATAGCATGAAAATTACAGATTGACGGACTTAGTGGAATTTTCGACCTCGAAGCGGATAGCGGATCGGGGCAGACAGATCCGGGTGCGCCGTTTGGATCGAGGGGCGGGTGGATCTCATCCACCCGAGATCCGGCAACAAACCACCGGCGGCAACCGGAAAGCGGCCGTGGCGAGATAACCATGAAATTGGCGGCGAAGGGCGTGCGGGGAAGCGGCAAGGGCAGCCCGGCCATGAAGCCAGCCAGCAGCGGAGCTTCGCCAGCGGCGGTAATGAGACGGCGGCCGAAGCTGAGCGAGGCGTAAGCGCCCATTCGGCCGGCCAGAATGATCGTCGAAGCGGTGAAGCGGGGCATGGCGGAGCCTCAGAGGCGGAAGGAGCGCCAGCTTCGAGAGTGCTGAGGCGGAGCGAGGCTCAGCCGAGCTCCGTGGCGGAGCTCGGCAGGCAGCCCGGCCAGGCCTGTGGCCCAGCGGAAGGCAGCCGGGAAGGCGGGCGGATCTGGGCCAGTGGGCCACGGCTGCGAGGGCGGCGGCATGCGTGGCGTGGGGGGTGGAGGAGAAGCGGCGGGCTGGTGGCGTCCCGGATTAGTCGAGGCGGCGTGGGCGGCGGCCAGACGCGTCAGCGGGATGGATCGTCCGGTGGCGTCTGCGAGGGATTTTAGGGTTTCGTCTGCGAAATTTGGGAGGAAGGCTAATATAGGTAGAGGAGCTAGGAGAGTCAAATGAGGGCGGTTTTGACCCGTGATCGTGATCGAGCGGCCAAGAGCATGGAGGGAGTTTGCTGGGTTTTGAGCCACTTTGGAAGGGTGCTGGGCTGCAACAAAAGAGGCTTTTACGGTTACCGGTTAACCGTTGGAGTATAAACGACCTCAAATGGCCGAAACTTGACAGGCGGTCTACGGTGCTATACCAAGGCCGCTTGACAAACCTCGGTCCATTCGAGACCGTTTAACACCCTTTACGAAAAGAGGTCAAAGAGGCGCGGGATACATAAGTGCGGATTACAAAAGCGGACAACGGGAAAATGCTCGGATGCATGGGGCGAACACGTATGCAAAATGAAATGCACATGATGACATGATATGAAATGCAGATGATGACATGGAAAAGTGCAAACGCAAGCACATGACATAGCAGCGGCGAATAAGCTGGAAGACACACAGGCGCGCATCGAATCCGAGGCGTTACAACACTCCTCCACTAACAAGAGATCTCGTCCGAGATCTTAGGACCCGAGACGGAAGGAAAATGGATGAGGTGAAACAAGAACTACGGAGAAGAAACAAAGAATCGAGAGCACTTTCGATGAAGAAGAAGAGAGCAGCGAGAATGGCGAGAATCAAATGCTCCTTTGAATCAGATAGAACGTGAAACCACTCCGTTGAGAATGAGATAAAAAGCGAATAAGACTGAAAGGATTTAGGCAGCACACCGATTGAACAAGGAAAGAATAGAACACGAACTTCACAAGATGGAATGACACTTGACGACATAAACAGCATAATACCTCGGAGGAATTGGAAAAAAATTGAATGAAAAGAACTTAGAAGGAAGGATTAGTGGAGTTGTTGAGAAAATCAACAACGACAGAATAAACTGTTGTGGACTTATGGATAACATCTCAAAATTATGAGGTGGTAACCGACCACAAGCGGAAATGATAGGATAGGTTAGAAGAGCGAAGGAATGCAAAACTCCACTTCAAAAGAAAATGAAGAATTACTTGCTCTTCACGACGGGAGGAGAAGGATACTTGAACTCCATCAACAAAATCTTGATGAACTCTTGAGGAATGAATTAAATCATGAAGAACCACCATGAAGAACTCCGGTAACAAAAGGATGATGAGATAAAATTGAAGGATGAAAGAATAAGATGAGCTGCGATGAATTAGATGGAGGATTCGGCGAGATGGCGAGAAATTGAACTCCGGAAAAGAAAGATAGAAACACTTGGAACTAGAATTTATTCCTCAAGAACAAACTCGAAGGAAGGATTAATCACTTTGAGGAAATAAGAATAATATTTATTGTATGCTTATCCTTCATAAAATTAAATTGATGACCAACAATGGATTTAGCATCTTACCTATTCTTCTTGAAAAGGATTAAGAAGTGACATATCCATGAAGTTTGAGAAGGTCTTCATGAATCACGGTAGGTTGAAAAGAAACGAATGGATTAGTGTGATAATCAAAGAAAAGAATCTTGAGCGAACCACCGTAAGAATTGAAAATGGTGATGGAAGAATCGCTTGGAAAAAATTAGAAGAACAAATAAGCTAGAGGATTTAGATGCAAAAGAACAAAGAGATCACGAGCTGATTACAGAACACTTGAATGAAGCACGGGATAATATTGAGAGCGAAACGAAAGAGACGCGGATATAGAATAATTGAGAGAACAAAGCTGAAAACTTAGAATGAAGAAATCTTCGAAAAGATGGCCTCCGGATGATCGAGAGAGAAAGCAACTCTGAAATGCTCGGATGGATGAAAAAGAATTTGCATATTGGAAACAATTAGATAGGATAACATCGAGCTAGCACCATGAATCTCCGGGAGCGGACAAGATTTAAGAGAAAATCTACTTGGTCTTCAAGATGACGACGAAACACCACCAAAATTGTTGAGGTACTCCGGAAGAATGAAAGCGAAGAGGTCAAGCCAATAATGAAAAGAATTTTGAGCGAGATCTTGGAAAAGCATCGGTGATGAAATTCATTCTTCGTCACACTTGAAAAGAATTGAGAATAATTCGGGGAATTAGAAGAGTCGAGTAAGATCTGGGAAAAGACACGTAGGTTAGGGCCCACTAAAGAAAACACCGTTGGAAAGGGATGTTGAGCAGATAGATGATGCACGGAAGAACTGAAATATTAGAATGAGGTGACAACCTCGAATTAAGCTGAAACAGACGAATCTCTGAGATGACTTTAACACTCGGAAGGATAAAGCTGGCGAAGCGAGCGAGCAAATGGAAATATTTGAGCTGAGGAAAGAATCGATCGACAAGGAAAAACTTGAATTGAGTGCCTTTGGAAAAAAGGGACGAAGAATGCGAACAAGGCGAGAATTCACGGTTAAAATAATTGAGGGAAGGTGAAGAGACTCCGTCTGAATGAAATTGATGGTCAAAAAAGACTCGGAGCTCCGGGAATAAGAGGGTGGGAGGCGGGAAAAACAAAGGCAACTTGGAAGGAAATCGGCGAATATCTTGAAGAAAACACGGTTGAAATCATTGAGGAAAGAAATCAAAGACTTCACACAGTAGGATGGATACTCAATTCGGACTCGGTTCGAGAAGAAGAAGGGAGGCGGGTGGGAAAAACAAGGACAACCGGACAAGGAAAACAACGGCGTCGGAGGAATAGCGAGATTGAACTTGCAAAGATGAAGAGCTCGAATCGCCTTGGCGAGAAAATGCACGGATGAAAAGAGATGAGAACCAACGATCGAAAAACCAACTGCGTGATCCTAAAGAAAAATTTGAAGGGAAGAGGAGTAATTCAAAACACCTCGTCAAGATTCCTTACGAGGCTGACGAAAGGGCTGAGGAGTAAAAAGAATTCCTACTCTCGATATAACTAGACTCGAAAATAGTTTTCTTCTAGACTCAACAACGTCAAACTACCACGATCAATCAAGGGGCTCCTAAGAATTGGTCGAGGCTACGATACCAACTTATCACGCCCAATATCGACCCTATCCAAAAGGAACTCGGCGGTCCCACCAAGGATAGACCCGCATATTGAAGCGCTTTTGCAAGGTGGATATCATTACATCAACATTACATAATAGATGGGGATACATACATAAGGCACAAATGCCACAAGAATACATCAACATCATATACAAGATCAACATCCGACTACGGATGAAACATAACGAAACTCAAGCGACATCCACCACCTTTAGCCGGGCTGCCGACACAGAACCTATCCACGATCGAAGAAGAAGCGGAAGAAGAACTCGAACACAAGCAAACATCGCTCTCACGTCATGATCATCGCGAAACACTGTAGCTGCTGGCTGGTGGTGTAGTAATCTATGAGCCATGAGGACTCGGCAATCCCATTACCATGGGTATCAAGACTAGCAAAGCTTAATGGGAAAGGAAGGGGTAAAGTGGTGAGGTTGCAGCAGCGACTAAGCATGATATGGTGGCTAACCAGCGCAAAATAAGGCGAGAAGAGAAACAAAGGCGATTCGCCAACTAGTAATGATCAAGAAGTGATCACGAACTCCTACTTCGTCGAGACATAACCCGAAGCCGTGTTCTCCTCTCGATCACCCCGAAAAGAGACACTCCGATTCACGCTACGGTTGGTGTATTTTAATTGAGATCATCTTGGGTTTTCTACAACGGACATTAACAAATTCCCATCGCCACATAACATGCGGGCACGGCTTTGAAAGTTCAAAACCCTGCGGGGTGTCCCAACAGCCCATGATAAGCTCTCGCGATCAGCGAAGGATATTCCTTCTCCCGGGAAGACCGATCAGTCTCGGAATCCGGCTACAAGACATTTCGACAACAATAAAACAAGACCAGCAAGACCTCCGGCGTGCGACACCACGATAGTAGCAGCGCGTATCTCGTCGAGACCCACGACCGGATGAAGCGATCGTCTGACAACAACGATACCCCAAGTTGCCTCGAGGCGGCACATAAGTGGCTCTAGTTTGGACCAACACTTAGACAAGCATTGGCGGGGGTAAATAAAGATGACCCTTGGGATGCACGACTCCCAAGGGAAAAAGAGTAATAGGTTAGGCAAATGGTAAAACCAATGTTGGGCCTTCTTTGGAAAAGTCTTATTCAAAGCGAGCTGTCAAGGGGTCCCATAAATCACCCGACCACGTTAGGGCGCAAAATCCGGGAACATAATACCGATATGGCGGAAACTAGAGGCGGCAAGAGTGGAACAAAACACCGGGCATAAGGCCGAGCCTTCCACCCTTTACCAAGTATATAGATGCATTAATAAAATAAGATATATTGTGATATCCCAACAAGTAAACATGTTCCAACAAGGAACCACATCTCCATGTTCAACAAGGAACAAACTTCATCTTCACGCAACTAACAACGCTATAAGAGGGGCTGAAAAGCGGTAACATAGCCAAACAACGGTTTGCTAGGAAGGGTGCAAAAGGTTAGAGGCTGACATGGCAATTTGGGATGGCTTGATAAGCAGGTAATAGGTAGCGCAGCATAGCGATAGAAACGAAGCAACTAGCATAGCAATGATAGTAGTGAGATCCGGGGTAGCGGTCATCTTGCCTAAAATCCATAAGGAAGAAGAAGCGAGTCCATGAAGGAGAAGAAGCCACGAGGCGAACCAAGCGTGAGCGAGCGAATCCTCACGATCATAGCGAAACATGAACTAACAAGAAGAAGCACACAACATGGTAAACACCACACATGAACAAGGCATGATGCATGACAAGACTACATGAGGCTACTCATGGCAAGAGATGATGCATACAAGAGCAACACATCAAAGCAAGTTTAAATGAGGGCGGAAACAACATAGAACAATTCGGTGCGTCCTCATATGCAAATTTCGAAATTGGTCCAGATCTGAATAAACCTTATGTTCAAGTTGTTAAACAGCAAGTTAAGATGCACCACGATGATCTACACGAAATTCTAGTCAAGTTACATATAAAGTTCATTAGATTAAGACTACGACCTAGAAGATATGAGCAAAACAAGTTAACCATGGCATTGATGCAAAATGCATACAAACATCAAGCAAACACCTCAAAACAAGGATGCAACATGATAATATGAAACTACATGCAAAATCAAGCAAGTTTCATATAGAGCACACTCAAAAGCAGACAGCAGTTCAACACATACACACTATACAAGGCATAACAACAATCTATCCACAACAGCAACTAGGCATATTGCAAGCACCAAAACAACAAGCTACAGCACCACAATATGAAAACAAAGGCATGGGCATGATGTACAGGTAAAGCATGACAAAACATGAACACTGAGCTAACTCCGAAATCACTAGAACATGCTCAAAATGACATGGCAAGATTGCAATTAATAACAGTTTCAGACTTTAGCAGAAAATAACATCAGGTTGCAATGTTTAGAGCTATCAAACAACATGTTACAGGAACTTATCATGGCAAACAAAGGCATGGCATGAATCTACTAATTGCATAGAAAAGATCCCTTACTGACCATAAGCCAAAAAGGATCGAGAAAATATGATGGCACCCATGTAAACATGGCAAGTTATATTACAGATTGATACATGGCGGGAACAACAATAAGTAGGCATGTTGGTGAGCTTGAACCACTCACCACGAGCAATACATGGCATGGCAAGGCAACCAACGAAGAAGATATGGCATAGAAGCTATACATGGCAAGAACAACATCATAGCATACATGGATCAACTACAACAACCTTGGCAAAATTGAATAACATGTAAACAACCTGCGGGAAACATTTTATAGCAAAAGTAGAGCTTGATTGACTCAAGCTATGGCACTCCATAATTGCAAACAAGGGCATGGATGGATAGAGCAAGACATGTATAACAAAACATACTTACTGAAGTATCTCAAAATAAGCATGTATCTCTCAGTAGCATCAAGTTAACATGGCATAAAAATATCAGCAAAAGCAGGGGCTGAAATCAGCAACATCATGAAGCCTAATATATAGCTTGGAGGATTTTAGGGTTTCGTCTGCGAAATTTCGGAGGAAGGCTAATATATAGGTAGAGGAGCTAGGAGAGTCAAATGAGGAGGCGGTTTTAGGACCCACTTGATCGTGATCGAGCAGACCAAGGAGCATGGAGGGAGTTTCTGGGTTTTGGGCCACTTTGGAAGGGTGTTGGGCTGCAACAAAAAGGCTTTTACGGTTACCGGTTAACCGTTGGAGTATAACGACCTCCAAATGCCTGAAAACTTGACAGGCGGTCTACGATTGCTATACCAAGGCAGCTTGACAAACCTCGGTCCATTCAGAGACCGTTTAACACCCGCTACGAAAAAGAGGTAAAAGGGCCCGGGGAGACATAGGAGTGCGGATTGCAAAGCGGACAGGGGAAAATGCTCGGATGCATAGGGCGAACACGTATGCAAAATGAAATGCACATGATGACATGATATGAAATGCAGATGATGACATGATATGAAATGCAGATGATGACATGGCAAAGTGCAACACGCAAGCACATGACATGGCAGCGGGCGAATAAGCTGGAAGACACTGGCGCATCGAATCCAAGGCGTTACATTGCCGCCTTTATGTGTTGGCCATGGGGTCGTTTGTCCGACCGGTGGCTTCCTTATTTTTTGATTCTTTGAGGCTATAAGGCCTCATCATCAAATTCGGCGATAATTTTAAAGCGGATAGCTCTTTGTGTGGCGGTATGTCGCGTATTTATCTGCGTGGAGTACTTTGCTCCATCTAATTCGAGTGCATCTTCCGCATGATTTTGAGCTTCGCTTTTGCTTTTTAGGCTACAGCGATGGTGGCGAGCCTTTTGGAGAGTTCTTCTGCTCCGACAACTTGTCCGTGTGGTCGTCCGGACTGTTGTCTTCAGCGAGGGGCGGGTTGTTTATCAAGTTGCCCTGTTGGACGGTTGCTCGATGGCATGTTAAATGCGGCCGCGGTTAATACTGCTCTATGGCTGGAGTGCGTATGGCTGCTTTCTCTGTCGAGGTGGCGTTTGGGCGGCGCTTACGCGCCCGCTTTGATGCTTTTCGGCGGGCGATCCCTCGTTGCGTCCCTTTGTTCCTCGTCGTCGTTTCCTTTAGGTGTATCCACCATGTATACATCGTGAGATGGGGTGGTTGTCGATGGCCTATAAGCTGGTTCTGTTAAATCTCCTACATACGTCGTCCATACCGTCGATGTCTTGAATCAAGTCGAGCATGTCGGTTAAATCATCGGCAGTGGCTACAAAGTGGGTGGTGGGTGGGCTTTGAATTTCTTCGTCATCCACATCCCAACCTTGCTGACCATAGTCGGCCGGGCTCTCGATAAAGAGACTTTAGTGAATTCAGAATGTCGCGAAAGGAGAGTCTGAAAGATGTCATGTGGCGAACTCCATAATCGGCGTAATCGGATTCGATTAGCGAGGCGCGGAAGGTTGGTCGGGAGAGTCCGGCACCTTGATCTGAGCCGCAAAGGACAGGTATGGTGTTGACTCGATCGCCATAGAGATTGCAGCCCCAGGCGGTGTCCACCACCGTCCTCGATTGGCGCGATCGGCTCGAGCTAAGTCGGGCGGACAAATGCGACCTCGAGGGCCTTTGTTGGCGCGAGCTAGATCATGCCCGTCGTGATAGTCTTGATGCGCTTGGCGTGGCTCGACCCGTCGAAGATCAAGTCTCCGGACGTCGGTCGTATAGTTCAAACTTCAAATCTTACGATGGCGGGCGTAGCTTCGATCTGCTCTAGATGGCCAGCGAATTGGCCCGTGGTGCAAAGCCGCCGAATCTGAAGATCTGTCCGGGAGAAAAGTCTCACCTGGACCACATCGTTATTGATGATCGGAGCCATCGGGCCTAAAGATGGCGACAGAGGAAATCTCAATAAGCACCAATGTCGGTGTCAAAACCGGCAGATCTCGGTAGGGGTCCCGAGAATGCGTCTAGGTGGATGGTAACGGAGACAAGGGACACGATGTTTTTACCCAGTTCGGGCCCTCTCGATGGAGGTAAAACCCTACTCTGCTTGATTAATATTGATGATATGGGTAGTACAAGGTAGATCTACCACGAGATTAGAGGCTAAACCCTAGAAGCTAGCCTATGGTATGATTGTTGTTAGTCCTCGGACTAAAACCCTCGGTTTATATAGACACGAGAGGATTAGGGTTCCATAGAGTCGGTTACAATGGGAGAGATCTACATATCCGTATCGCCAAGCTTGCCTTCCGCGCGAGGAAAGTCCCATCCGGGACACGGGACAAAGTCTTCAATCTTGTATCTTCATAGTCGAGTCGGCCAAAGGTTATAGTCCGGCCATCCGGACACCCCCTAATCCAGGACTCCCTCAGTGGTGGTCATCTTCTTCGTCGGCGGTGGCCGGCCAGAAGCTGGGTGATCGGATCTCGAGATCCATCATCTAGTCCGGCTGCGAGTTGGGGAGACATGGTTGCGGTGAAAACCGAGCCGACGGTGGCGATGGCGGTGTTCTCGTCGTTACCTTGATGAAGGCATCGTCGTATAACTCTGTCGACCCACTCGTGCTGCTCGAGGAAACCCTAGGATCTGGTGTTCTAGGTCGTATGATGGCGGCCTTTGTGGTGTCGTTTCTCTCTTAGGAGCATCGTTTGGGGAGCAATCTTTGGTCGAGGCGGGAGGTGGGCGGCCGTCTTGCGGAGCCGGTGGAGATGTCAAGTCATGCACGACCGGCGGGTGCTACGCTTTGTCATGCACAGTGGCGGTGCTACGCTCAGCAGATCTTAGAGGACTTCAAGCTGTGTCGGTTGGTGGTACTTGGCAGCATGGTCTTTGAGGTGTGTCGATGGCGACGCGGCGTGCTCAACTGTTTGCGCGAGGAGGAGGTGCCGTTGGGTGCCGTGATGGCGTCGACGATAGATAGAGCGAGCAAGGTTGATGCATCAATACAGTTACGAAGATGGAAGCGGTGGCGGTTGGCGGCTGACCTCTGCGAACCTGTTGGGCGATGTGTGCCCAGGACACTGGCAAGTGGCTTGGTTGGGGTCTCGGTCTTAGATGTCGAGGCTTAGCTACGATGTACATTTGGTATTAGGCTCGGGCTATCTGCGCCCCTTCACCAAGCTGGATAGGTGTAGCGACAGTTTGTTGCTTAGGCGACAGCTTTAGTCTTCTGTTGTATGACTTTGTAAGGTCTTGTGAGAATAATTAATAAAGTGGCGTATGCATCGCCCGAGATCTGGAGGCGGAGGTCATCCTCCTTTTCTAAAATAAATAAAATAATAATTAAAAAATGACATTTTTGTCTATAAATACATATGTATATTCTTCAAGTATGTATAAAATTTAGTCAACTAATTTTATCATTTGCATGCTACACAAAAAAGACAAATATCGACATAAATACTACAAAGAAAAAGCCTATTTTAATATGTGTATTTGTCTTTTTTTGTGTGTGCATCATATGAATATATATGTTCATGAAATTTTATACATGTATGCTACAAGTATATGTCTACATTAAAAGTTTTTTCAGATTTTTCGAGATGTGGAAAAGGTATTTTTGCTGAAAATAATAATGAAAGCTCAATGGAGCTTGGCCTCTCTGAGCACTTTTAAGCTGTTTGGTTGTACTATGAGAGAGAGAGAGAGAGAGAGAGAGAGAGTTTTGAAGGAGCAGTTCTTTGCAGTTTTTTTTAAGTATAGTCAATAGAAAATAAATGCATAAGTTATAATCTCAAAACCAAACAAGCTCCACAATAATGATCGAAGAAGAATCCTTCCAAATCATGTGATGTTCCTTTCAATCAAATAGTTCCTTACAGAAATTTAGTTGCAAGCTTTCTAAAAATTGTCATAGTTGTGTGACGGATGCAAATCAGTCTCAAAGAGTTATTTACGAGATTAACATAGTTTCCACCACACGGGTTAGAAACAGAAATGCATCATTATAAATTAAAACAAGATAAAGGCAACTCCAACGTGAATCATCAAAACCGACCTCACCAAATGTCTGCGGACACGTCCGGACGCCTTCACGAACAATGATAGGGAGAGGACATCTAAACGATGTCACCAAATGTCCGCCCCTGGTTAAGCCTCCTCCATTTGACATGCATATCTAGACCAATTCCAATTTAAGCATACGTTTAATAGTTGCAAACCTATGCAATCACAAACCAAAAACACCGAAAGTTCAAAAAAAAATTACCTCGAATGATCCCAAAAGTTGCTAGTCCGGATGTCCGTGCCAGAGACCTTCTCCAGTCCAGTTGTCCATGGCAAAGACCTCACTCTTCGGCTGGTCCGGCCTCCTCCGTTTGCACGAAGTGCTTCAATATGCTCGCATAACATACTTGTACAATCTTCACGCGCCGGGATCCAAGTCCAACGTCTTCACAAACAACATTTGGAGTCCTCAGGCGGCCTTGATCAAAGCTTCTTCTCTTGGAGCTTGAGTTTCTTGTCTTGCATCTCCATGAACATACAAAACCTCCATGCCTTCTTTTCCCCCTTCACATCATTACCGCTACCCTTGCCTCCTCCTTCGTCATGATGTCCTTTAACTTATCCATCATCTTGGCATACGCCTTCTTGCTTCTTCTTATCATCCTCCACTTCTTCCCCGGTTCCTAAACATTTTATTGGTCGGAGTAATCCATTCTTGTGTGGAACAGCTGGATCACCATCTTT
This sequence comes from Aegilops longissima, assembly GCA_021605205.1. Classification (NCBI taxonomy): domain Eukaryota; kingdom Viridiplantae; phylum Streptophyta; class Magnoliopsida; order Poales; family Poaceae; genus Aegilops; species Aegilops longissima. The sequence continues at coordinate 11,615 of JAHIAM010018304.1, forward strand.
ATCTTCATTAACCATGGCGGCCTTGACGAATTGTCAATCAAGGAGGTCCACTTGCCTTACCATTCAACTTCAACCAACAGTGTATATAAATGAAGTGATTCTTCTCCATCTTGTGTTATAGCATGCACACAAAATACATGTTAGCAAAGGAAGGCGGTGATAGTCAACAAGTTGCAAAAATTGAGAAAATCAATGAAATGGTCAACACATAGAACAACGAGCCACACAACTCACGAGATTTGGGTGACCGCCACTTGGCCACGGTTTTGCACTTGTTTGTCAAAAGCATAAAACTTATCCAGTTGTTGGTTTGCGTCTGCTGGGTGTCCGACTTGGTTGTTCCTCCTACTGGGATTCCTCCACTTGTTCGTCTTCGTCACCCCCTCCATCATGTATAATGTTCATCATCTCCCGTCATCAACCGTCGTCCTGCTTGGATAAGCATTACGGCAAACAACGGACCGGGCACCTGAGCAAGCGGTCCACACCGACATCCTTGAGTGGGCAAGCCCTCACGAATGCAACTCCATGAAATCATAGTGGTGTTGAGGTCGACGATGAAACGAGACTTCGGCAATTTGGAGGTAAAGGAGGACATGTCTTCTTTGCATCGATTCTTTGCCGCGAGAGAGTCTTTGAGGCGTAATAGTAAGGCGGCTTATTTGGGCAGCCCGTCGGTGATTTCCTGGTAGGCACCAATGTGCGGTGGCGCTTTTCGATGATCCCACCCTTATCAGCCGCTTTGCACATTGCAGGATTCTTCTTTGCCTCGTGTGGCGGGCGAAAGACAAGGGTCAATCACTAGAGATTGCGTACATCAACAAATATCATTTACTTCCTTTCTAGAAAGTTTCTCCGGTGTTCATGAGAATATGATGTCGAATTAAGTCAAATATGTTTGTATTACTAATAAAGGAAGGACCTATCATGTACGAGAGGGACAACCATTAGAGCATTAACAAGCATGGAGATGACAAGCTCTCTATCCTTTCTCTTTCCTCATCCATAAGAAAAGACCTTATCCTTTCCTTCTATTCCCGTCAGTGCCGCTGCTGGTCCGCCCCATCTCCGATGGACTTTGGGCCATGAAGGGTTGGAGGATCTCGCCCCCCCGTTGGCGGGAGGGACCCTGTTCTCGTTCTTGTTAGATTCAACGTCTTGGTTGGGACTATGTGGCGGCGGCCGTGTCCCTCAGTAGGAATAATGTCTCCCGTGTTCTATCCTGATCCCGATGGTGCATCTAGCATCGTCGAAGAAGCGTCTTGGAGATGTGTCTCCGTTGGATTTCGTTGGATTGATCGGTGCCGACCTTGATTGGATTTGTTTGGATCGGTATTCGTTCGTCTTTGTTTGGGTGTTACATGTTTAATCATACGCTCTCGACTTTCTTCGCCGGCGATGGTTGCTACTCGGTGTGTTGGTCCTATGGGGCCTTAGCATGGAGAACTTCACGATGGTCTACTACAACAACAAGGTTTGCCCGGCTCCGATGAGAGAGAATGATAATTACAGCGCCTTGAATCGCTCCGGTGTTTGTAGTAAATAAGCTAGGTGGTGCTACCTGAACCTGATTATTATTTTATTACCTCTAGTATTCTTTGTACTATCAAGATTGAAGATGGATAGATTGAGGTTTCTCCCCAAAAAGCATGGGTGACAATAGCATCGAGGAATAAATATATCGTTTCAAATGGAGATTCAAGATTTTTAAGGCTGCCCTAATGAAAAATGAATAAATGGATAAAATATACAAGATACCACTGTTGGGGCGCGATATTTCAAAAAAATTACTGCGATCACGCAAGATCTATCTATGTGATGCATAACAGCGCGGGGAGAGTATGTCACGTACCGTCGTGAGACCAGCGGAAGCTTTTAATGCTTGTGATTGATGTAGTCGACGTCTTAGCGATCAACGATCCAAGTACCGAGCATACGGCACCTCCGCGATCTGCACACGTTCAGCTCGGTGGCGTGCGAGGAGTCTGGATTAGGGGTGTCGGGATAGCGAACTATCACCGTTGGCGGACTCTGGACTATGAAGATACAAGATTGAAGACTTCGTCCCGTGTCGGATGGGACTTTCCTTGGCGTGGAAGGCAAGCTTGGCGTCTGGATATGTAGATCTCCTACCATTGTAACCGACTACGTGTAACCCTAACCCTATCGGTGTCTATATAAACGGAGGTTTTAGTCCGTGGGGCGAACAACAATCATACCATAGGCTAGCTTCTAGGGTTTAGCCTCTCTAATCTCGTGGTAGATCTACTCTTGTACTACCCATATCATCAATATTAATCAAGCGGGAGTAGGGTTTTACCTCCATCGAGAGGGCCGAACCTGGGTAAAACATCGTGTCCCTTGTCTCCTGTTACCATCCGCCTAGGCGCTGCAGTTCGGGACCCCTACCGAGATCCGCGGTTTGACACCGACATTGGTGCTTTCATTGAGAGTTCCTCGTATGCGTCATCCTTAGGCCCGATGGCTCCTTGATCATCAACAACAGCGGTCGAGGGTGAGACATTTCTCCCGGACAGATCTTCGTGATTGGCGGCTTTGCGATGCGGGCCAATTCTTGGGCCATCTAGAGCAGATCAGCTTCGCCCCTGGCCATCAGGTCAGATTTGGGAGTTTGAACTACGGCCGACATCCGCGGAGACTTGGTCTTGACGGTTGAGCCACGATCAAGCGCGCCGCCTTGTCTCGATGGGCGCGATCTAGCTCTGCGCGAGCGATTGCCACAGGCCGCACCAGCGTCGCTCCGACCCTTAGCTCGGAGCCGACTCCGCCGATCGAGGGCGAGTGGTTGGACACCGCCTCGGGGGCTCACGATCTCTGGCGATTGAGCGAACTCCATCCCCATCGCTGCGAAGCCGTGACTCAAGGTGCGGACTCCTCTTGGACTCCGAACCCTCGGCGCCCCTTGTCGAATCCGATTGGGCGCGGTCATGGAGTTCACTGCCGCGGACATCTTCGGCTTTTCGCCCTTTGGCGACATCCTGAATTCACTAAAGTCTCTCTCTTTATCAAGAGCCACTGGCGGACTACGGCGGGGAAGGTTGGGATCGTCTGACGAAGAAATTCAGCGCACCACCACCACTTTGTAGCCACTGTCGATGATTTAACCGACATGCTCGACCGACTCCGAAGACATCGGCGGTATGCGAGCGATCTGGAGCGACCAGAACCAGCGCCTGAGAGGGCTTTGGAAGGCCACCTCGTCATCGACATATACATGGTGGACATCCCAAAAGATGGGAGCAGCGATGGAACAGCGGAGGATGACCCTCAAGAAACAGCCCAGCGCCCGGCGTCGGTGGCGCCGCTCAAATCCGCCACATAAAAGCGGTGATTCGGCCAGGAGATAATAACACCCGGATAGTGCGAAGACAACCCCCTCGGCAGGATTCATCACATGAGGAGGAGAAGCCAGCCCTCATGATAGGCGGCGGGCGGGGAGGTGGAGGGCGATAATTATATGCCTCCCTCCGAAGATGAGGCAAGCCTCGGCGATGGCCAATTTGTCGTGCTGAGGATCCCCCGAACAGAGGCGTTTCAAACGGGCTTATGGCCACGGCAAGCAGCCTCAAGAAAAAAGCAGCAACTTAGAGGTGACCAAGACTTGCTGGCGCGGATGGACTGAAGTCCTTGCAGCGAAAATGCGAACTCGAGCGCCCCTCAAGAGATACCCAAAGCGCGAGGCTGCTACCCCAATTAGAGGAAGCAGCACCCAAACCTACATCACCGGCGCATGATCGGCCGACCGGCCACCCGTGGTCATGACGGAGAGAGCCTCTAGGCCCTCCATTCAAGCCGCACCCAGGCGTCGATTGAAAAATACCAAGGCACGGGAAGCGCCGGACCTGCGAGACATATTGGAGGACAAGGCAAGGCAAACAAGATCGATCTACGGATCGGCGTGGGGCCCACGACCGTGATGATAACCGTCACGCGCGGATACAGCAATTCGGCGGGCTGAACCACGATGAACAAAGCTCATTTGAGCTGCGTCGTGATATAGCTCAATCTGAGCGCCCACACCTATGCTTCACGAGCGAAGTGATGGATCATCAAATCCCGAGGGTTTCAAACCCGTAAACATCGAATCATACGATGGCACAACAGATCCGGCGGTTTGGATGGGGACTACCTTCTCCATATCCACATGGCCCGCGGTGACGATCTACGCCATCAAATACCTACCCTCAAGCTTAAGGACCAGCTCGGCATTGGCTTAACAGCTTGCCGGCAGAATCAATTGGTTGTTGGGAGGACACGGAAGCCGCATTCCTTGATAACTTCAGGGCACATATGTGCGACCACGGGCGCCGATGACCTCAGCCACATAATTCAGCAGCGGAAGAATCGGCGGACAATTACGGACACGGTTCCTAACCAAGAAAAATCAAATCGTTTTGTATGGGATCACGAGAGGCCCTTGCAGCCTTTAAACATAACATCATGACGAGTGGCTTGGCACCTAGGACAGGAAAAGCGAAATCCATGGCAGCCCTCTGGCGCTCATGACCGCTTTTGCGCGGAGAGGACGGCTAGCTGGCTCGTAGTAACAACTTGACCAAAAACCACTGGTAGTTGGGATACCAAGGACATCAATGGCAGGTCGGCGTCGCAACAAGCACAAGCGCCGCATCAAAAGCGATGATCTTTGAAGATCTGACGATCAATGCGGATTCGAGGCTCTAAACCCGGCCAGCGGAAAAGCCGTTCAAAAGAAATACTCGGGCCCGTCAATCTGGACCGAATACTCAATCACTCGTGCCAAATACATGGCACCCGAAAACCAGCCAACCACACCAACAGGATTGTTGGGTCTTCAAACAGTAGGCAAATTAAATGCGAACTCAATGACAAGGGCTGCATAGCGATGGCGAGGAGGCCCGGCCGCCTAACAATAGAGGACATAAGGGCTCCCCCACAAGTGCGGACGGTGAACATGATATCATAACCCACATACCCAAAGGGAGGCGGGCGTGCACTAAAGGATGTATATGCGATGGAGCAGTCGCCCAGTTCAACCCATGGTCCTCCTGCCCGATCACCTTTGATCGAAGGACCACCCACTAGCATCCGCCACGGCGGATTCGCCCGCGTGGTTCTTGACCCAATCATCGTGAGTTCACCTCACTAGAGTCTGATGGGCGGTAGTAACAACTGAACCTGCTTTATCGAGGATCTGATGCATAAAATGGGCATAGACCCTCAAAGTTAAACCCACAAAGGCGACCTTTAAAGGCGTCATACCAGGTGTAGAGGCCAATTTGCGGGCTCGGTTACACTCGAAGTGGTCTTGGATCCCGGATAACTTCAAAGCAAGAGTTATTCTTGACATAGTCCCGTTCATGCGCGGCTATCACACCTTTGCTTGGGCGAACCGCATTGCAAAGTTTAATGTGGTGCCTTTTCTGCGCACCTCAAGCTCAAGATGCGGGCCCTCGAGGTAATCACGGTCAGCGGAAACACGAGCGCTCTCTCGAGCGGAGGAGCACACGGCGGCCCTCCGGCCGAGAGGTGCAAAGCAGCCTCTCACCGCAATTCTCGAGTCCGGCTATTAAGCGTCCGGACACCGTCAGCGCACCGGAGTAACCTACAACAAGACCGCTGGCAAGATCCAGAACGCAGCGTAGCAATCCGGCTAACCCAGCCCTCGCGAAATTGTGAAGCCGGTACTACAGCGTACATAACTACGCTCTGGAGATACCATGGGCATAAGGGAGGGCATGACCACATGCGCCCGAATGCGGCTCAACACTTTGGGGCTCCGATTGTGTCATTCTTTTTCTTTCTTCTTTTCTCTTACTTTCGGGACTCCGTTTTAGGAAGCCCTGTCCGGCACTAAATTGCCGAACTCACAATGCAACAGCCAGGGAAAGCTGACTCGTCAGTGTCGGTGGTCTCTACTATGAGCATTATACCTGTTTTACATACCATCCATAGCTTACCCTGGAGAGGACATGTTAAATAGTCCCACCCCTTGCTTATCGCACTATTTGTATCGTTCTGCTTTCATTGCGGTACCTTTTGAATAAACAATACATAGCTTTTGTCTATTATTGCACTCCTTTTTCTCTATATATATGTTCATTCATGACATGTTGCACCCGTACACTTTAGTGCGGCCAATACACGAGGGCTTAAGTACCCCAAAATATGGTGTGATAAGTCCGAACACTTTCACAAGTGAGGCACCCGAACTTATAGCATATATGCATCGGCTCGAATCATGTCTTGGGTCAATAGTTGGGTTTGCCCGGCTCCCATGTTTTGGTACCTTACGTTCCGTTATATCGGCTAAGGTAGCTTTGGGAGAACCACTGCGATTGTGCCGGTTGAGCTGGGTTGAGCACCTCGGTGGAAAAGCTAAAACTGGCCGTCATGATAGAAGGCGAGAGCGATCGCTGTTCGAGAGGTTTTTGGGTCCCTAAAGACTTATGCGCTTAGGCGAGGAGTCGGCATTGTCCGGCCAAAGGCGTGGATAGCGCCCGAACTTCGGTCTTCGAATACTAGGGGCTTCGCGAAATTTAAAATTATAGAATTCTATGGATAAGTGAGAGTGTTCAAGCACTATAAGTCTGGTTGCCTTGTTAGTTGCGTTGGCGCCTCCTCGAAGGACCAAGAATGGGAACAAGCGCTCAAGTTTATCCGAACACCGACACTTTCGTGGCATGGGGCTGAAGCCAACGACTTGCCATCTCTCAAATTTGATAAGCGGCCGCTGAAGGTAATATTTTAAATTCAAGCGTTGCTTAGTGCATATGAACAAGTTTTCAGCATCTGAGGATAACAAATGTGAGTCTATTAAAAATTACATCTTTGGAGCACTCACCGCTATAAAGCGGGCACCCTTGAGGCGCCCTCATAGTACATTTAAGACTTGCGATGCTCCTTGCCCTTCGGTGGCCGTCCGTCACAAGCTTCTCCGCATCCAGCTTGCCCGGTGCACTTTAACACGGGCAAGGGCCGGCAGGCACCTTCAATGCAGATGGGCGCTTGATGACTTCAATCCATGGACATCGTCCACCAGCCGCCGCACTAGCCAGTAGCTCCGGGCATGGCTTCCAATGGCCCCGGCCGAATTAGGGCCCTTCATGGCCTGTTCGGCGACCTTGTGGAGCTTGACCAGCTGCTTCAACTGGTGGCTAAAGGGCACCGGATGTCCGGCCTCGACATCTTGAGACCAGAACACCTTTTCGTCGAGCTCCCCTCCTTGGCGCGGTAGAATCTGGCTGACATCGGACACCTCTGGGGCAGATCTGCGAGTGCTCTGGAGAGCTCGGTTCGGGTAAGTAATAGATAATTCACTTTCACATGCTTGCTTTGCATAAAGAATGCCTTACCGCGCTATCTTCTTTAATGATTCAATTTCTTGGAGGGCTTTTTGAGCTTCGGCCTTAGCGGCTTTGGCACTCTCAAGAGCCGAGGCGAGCTCGGACTCTCGAGTCTTCGAGTCACGCTCCAAACTCTCGTGTTTTTCCACGAGAGCCTGGAACTCTTGCCGCACCTCCGCCACCCGCGCCTCCTGCTTCTCTCGCTCGGAGCACTCCATGGCCGCTTTGCTTTCGGCCGTGGACACCGCTTCCCTCAGGGCCACCACCTCGTTCGTGGCCCCTACAATACCCACGTTAGTCCTGTCATTTTTTGCAACCAAATCCTTTCTATAAGGTATTAATTTAATAAGGTATTAGTTACCTTCCCTGTCCTCGAGCTGCTTCTTGGCAAGGCCGAGCTTCGTTCTCGGACCGCTCAAGGCTCTGCTTCAATGCATGGACCTCCATGATCGGTCTGGCGAGAGGTCGGCGGCGTGCTTTGCATTCCCATATTGACATACTTATGTTAGACTCCTGCGTATATCTTTTTAGATCCTCGATCCGGCTTTTCTTTCCGAACACGAACTAAGCATCAGGGCTCTGTCTATCACGGTAGTATTTTTACATATTCTAAACTTACCTCAAAGCTGTTAGAAGGCTGAGTACGAGCTTGATCAGCCCGCTCTTGGCGGGTGAACTTCTGGATCACCACACTCATAATAGTGCGATGCTCCTTGTCGATGGGCGCCGTTAAGTGCCTCGCAAGCTATCCGGTGCCTCCGGATGGACCGAGTCAGCTGCGTCGCCGTCTTGCCCTTCTTCTGAAGGGGCGCTTGCGGACTTAGGAACCTTGAAGGTTCGATGCGCAGTCGGCACTGAGGGCGGACTTAGATCCCTATGGGGTCTCACCCCTGCTTGGTCAGGGAGGGTCGCCTTGCGGCGCCTCGGGACCACCTCCTCCTAGTTGGGCCCCTTTGGGACTCCACCGCGGTGTCGTCTGCGTCACGAGGAGAGGCGGTGGGAAGTGAAGCACTATTCATCCAACAAATCCGAGGGAGCAGCTCGGCGAAGCGGCGAGAGCTCAAATCATGGGCGGGCTACATGGTTATATTAGCGTTAGAAGACACTGTCGACAAATAAAAAGTCATGAGCTATTCGGAGTTCGGACACTTACGATCTCGCCCGAGGGCTTGGCCTTGTTGGCCCTCCTCCTCGTCTTTGTCGGCGTTGGTGGAGAAGTCGGAGGAAGGTCCTTCCTTTCTTGGACCCTCCGGCCTCCCGATCGGGCGGCCTTCCTTTTCTTCTCTCCCCGGCTGAGAGAGGCTTCTTCCTCCTCCTCTTCCTTAGGGAGGATTACATTGAGGAGCGTAGTAATTTCAAAAATTTCCTCGATCACGCCAAGACCATGGTGATGGCATAGCAGCGAGAGGGAAGTGTCCGTCCCGTACCCCCGTGGGCCAGCGAGCGTTATAACAACGCGGTTGATGTAGTCGTGCGTCTTCACGATCCGACCGATCCAAGCAGCCGAGCGTCGGCACCTCGAGTTCTGCACGTTCAGCTCGATGGCGATCCCGGACTCCGATCCGGCAAAGTGTCGGGGATGAGTTCCGTCGACCTGACAGCGTGGTGGCGATGATGATGTTCCACCGGCGGAGGCCGCCTAAGCTCATGACGATATGACTTCTCGGTAGCGGGGCTTCCTAAGCTCATGACGATATGACGAAGTGGAATATGGTGGAAGGGCACCGCACACGGCTAAGGCGATCCGTAGATCAACTTGTGTGTCATGGGGTGCCCCCCCTTTATATATAAAGGCCAAGGGGAGGGGCGGCCCGGCCAGGGAGGCGCGCGGGGAGTCCTACTCCCTCGGGAGTAGGATTCCCCCTCAATCTAGTTGGAATAGGATTCACGGAGGGAAGAGAGAGGGGGCGGCCACCTTTCCTAGTCCTAGTAGGACTAGGGGAAGAGGGGGCTTGCGACCACCTAGGGCTGGCCTTTCTCCTTTCCACCAAGGCCCACTATGGCCCATATAGTTCCCGGGGGTTCGGTAACCTCCGGTACTCGATAAATTCGATTTCACTCGGAACATTTCCGATGTCAAATGTAGGCTTCAATATATCAATCTTTATGTCTCGACCATTTGAGACTCCTCGTCATGTCCGTGATCACATCGGGACTCGAACTACCTTGGTACATCAATACTTATAAACTCATAATGAGCTGTCATCGAAGCGTTAAGCGTGCGGACCCTACGGGTTCGAGAACTATGTAGACATGACCTAGAACCATTCTCGGTCAATAACCAATAAGCGGAACCTGGATGCCCATATTGGTTCCTACATATTCTCTGAAGATCTTTATCGGTCAAACCGCATAACAACATCGTTGTTCCTTTGTCATCGGTATGTTACTTACCGAGATTCGATCGTCGGTATCAATACCTAGTTCAATCTAGTTACGGTAAGTCTCTTTACTCGTTCCGTAATACATCATCTCACAACTAACTCATTAGTTGCAATGCTTGCAAAGGCTTATGTGATGTGTATTACGAGAAGGCCGAAGATACCTCTCCGACAATCGGGTGACAAAACCTAATCTCGATTCATGCCAACTCAACATATACTTTTGGAGACACATGAAGTACCTTTATAATCACCCGATTCGTTGTGACGTTTGGTAGCACACAAAGTGTTCCTCCGATAAGCAGGAGTTGCATAATCTTATAGTTGCAGGAACTTTGTATAAGTCATGAAGAAAGCATAAGCAACATACTAAGCGATCAAGTGCTAAGCTAACGAAATGGGTCATGTCAATCACATCATTCTCCTAATGATGTGATCCCATTAATCAAATGACAACACATGTCTATGGTTAGGAAACATAACCATCTTGATTAATGAGCTAGTCTAGTAGAGGCATACTAGTGACTATCTGTTTGTCTATGTATTCACACATGTATTATGTTTCGGTTAATACAATTCTAGCATGAAAACATTTATCATGATATAAGAAATAAATAATAACTTTATTATTGCCTCTAGGGCATATTTCCTTGATCTCCACTTGCACTAGAGTCAATAATCTAGATTACACGTAATGATTCTAACACCCATGGAGTCTTGGTGCTGATCATGTTTTGCTCGTGGAAGAGGCTTAGTCAGCAGGTGCAACATTCAGATCCGTATGTATTTTGCAAATCTCTATGTCTCCCACTTGGACTTGGTCCCGAATGGAATTGAAGCGTCTCTTGATATGCTTGGTCCTCTTGTGAAATCTGGATTCCTTTGCCAAGGCAATTGCACGATATT
>JAHIAM010018307.1:0-12410 GCA_021605205.1 Aegilops longissima
GATGAATGGAGAACCCAAGCTTAGAAAATGCCAAGTTGTTTAAAGAAAAAGTTAAAAGGTGGCCGACAAAAGGATACAAAAGCGTGAGTTTAATGTAGGTGATTATGTATTGCTATACAACTCTCGTTTAAGATTTTTGCAAAAACTTCTCTCTAAATGGGAAGGTCCCTCGTTATCGAGGAGGTCTATCGTTAGGTGCCATAAAAATCAACAACCCGAAGGCACAAATCCTAAGGTGGTAAGCGGTCAAAGGATCAAACATTATATTTCAGGTAATCCCATAAATGTTGAAACCAATATTGAAACCGTAACCGGAGAATACATAAGGGACACTTTCGGACCGTTTGAGACTCGGAAAGGAATGGGTATGATCGGTAAGTAAACCGACTCCAAAACAATTTTAAGGCAATATTTCTCCGTTTTGGAATATTTAGAAAAATATAAAAATAAGTAGCAGTCCGGGAAGGACACGAGGTGGTGTGTAACATCCCAAATTTCCTATTTGGAATGTTTTACAATTATAGCTAAGCATCTATGCATTCTTTTGAATTTGGTGACATTTGGAGTTTGAGAAGGTTTGAGTTTTGAATTTGAATTCAAACTTTGGAAGTGGGAATCATTTCAAAACTATACTTGATAAATACTTGAGCAAAAGTATGAGAGGAGTAAACATGACACTCCAAAAATATCAGAGGAAACAATGCCAAAAGTTTTGAATTCAAACTTGAGTTTTATTTGAATTTGAAAAAATGAAATTTTATAAAGTTTGGATTTTGCCTTTGGAAAAATGTTCAAATGATAGGGAATATTCCCCTGATCATTTTGGTATATATATGTCCTATATAAAATATTTATATTTTATAAGTTATCTCTTTTGTTTTATTATATAAAAAAACCCGGTATGACAGATGCTTGACCAGGTGCACCATGGCCGGCCGCCCCCAGGCTGAGGCCAAGCCCAGGGCCGACCTCCCTCTCGAAACCTCTCCGGGCGGTCGCCCGCGCACCCTCCTCCCTCTCTTGCCGGTGGGCACCACCCCGTCTTCAACCCTCGCCCACATAGCGACCCTTCCGCTCTGGGATCCGTGAGATCCGGGATCCGCCGATCTCCTGCCGCCTTTCCCTCGTCCAAGCGGGACCCTATTATACCCTCCCCCATCCCCCTGCCCCTCTGGAACCCTCCTCCCTTCCCTGGCTGCGAGCCGAGCCGCCCGCCATTTCCCTCGTTGCCGTCGTAGACCTTCCAGGCTCCACCCCTCCACCAAGACCCCTCGTCGCCCTTCCCGTGAGCTCCTTGACCTCCCGAAGAGGGCCGTCGGCACCTTCCCAGGCCGCCGCCGTCAAGCCGGTGAGTCGGAGTTACCCTCCCGTCCGATCTATTCGGCTAGGATTAGAACCAGAAGAATTGCGTTTTAATAAAAAACCGGTTCGCTCGGTTTAGTCGGTTTAGTTTTTAGTTAGGTTTTCTTTTATTTAGCCCGACTCGTTTAACCCTAGGCCGTTTAGATTATATTAGCTCGGTCGTGAGTTAGGCCCATTAGGCCATTTTTTCTTTATTTTCATTTCTGTTTTAACAGAATAGTTCATTTGAAAAATTCATAACTTTTATTCTACTTAATATTTTTGAGTGATTCTTTTTTGTTGGTTTGCAAATTTTCTATAGTTTCTGCATAAAATATTATTAGCTATGTTAAAATTAATTAAAATTGCTTTATTTTAGATTTAGTCAGAATAGTAAATCTGTTATAACATGAGTTAGGAAAATTATTTTATATGATTCTTTTTGTCCCAACTTTGTTTGACATTGCCAAACCATAGAAATTAATTTGGGTATTTTAGGATTAATAAAAAATTAGTTTTAAGCAGAATCTTGTTAATCCTAATTAATTAACTAGCTCTTGTTTTCATATTATTTTAATTAGTAAATCAATTTATTTTTCACATGTGATTGCTTATTCTAGGATAGTTTCGTCACTTTATAGGATGAACTTTTATTTTATAATAAATAAATCTTTTATTTTATTTTCTTAATAGAATTTGAATTAGGCCTAATAGGAGTTTTATAATAGCTTTTAAGTTAATTCTTTTTGCTCCTAGTTGCTTAATGCATTCTTTTCATTAACAACTTAAAACCATGATTAGGTTATGTTAAGAAAATTTTGTTATGTAAAACTATTTCTAGTTGTTGTTTGAAGTAGGAAACTTTGAGTTGGATTTTTTTTGAGTTTTCATTTGGGTTTTGATTTGTTTGTTTGGTGTGTTATGTTACTATGTTGCTATGTTAAGTGATCTTATGCTATATGCTTATTGTGAATTATTGTTTGTCTCGGTAGAGTTTCGGTCTGAGCTTGCTACTCTAGTCTTTAGCTTACGAGGATCATCAACAAGGCAAGTCTTTGATCATGTTATTTTCAATACCTATGATTTTGTGCATTAGAAATTTCCACCCCCACCATGCATGCAGTAGTTGAAATTTTGAAGTTATGTTCTTGAGTAGTATCATGTGGTAGGATGAACCAATCCCTTGTTACCATGACCCGGGAACGAAGTAGTTTATTTTGCTATGCTAGTAGGCGGGTTTTGGTTGAGTGAAATTCATAAGAAAGATCAGAGTCAATGATGATACAACCCATGAACTACATGATCAAGATGGACTTGAATTCACTCTTTGGGTGGAGGAGCGGTTGTGGGCACCACAGAACCCGGTGGTTGGCGGGATGCATGGAGAAGTGCCATGACATCTTCGGAAGCTTCACCCAGCCACGAAGAGCGGATGGATGCCCCATTGACGGAAGCTTCAGCGCAAGGCCATTATGGGCTCGGCTGGGTTAACCCTAGTAGTGGCTGGGCGGTACTCGAGATGTAGAAAAGTAGGATTGGATGGGTACCGGCGTGGGAAGAACTCTTTGGAAGACCTGTTTCATTCATCCGTCTTCAAACACCATGAAGTGCGAAGACTTAAAAGGAGGAATGATTCTTGCGGGAAAGTGCAAAACCTCTGCGAGTTAAAGATCTAATCGATTAGCCGTGTCCCCGTTCGGACTATTTGAGCCTCGGAACTTGGAAGTATCGAAATCTCAACACTAAAACTAATGAATTAATTTGAGGGTTTATGACTTAATAATTTGGGAATGAGATATTGGTTGGCGGAACCATCTCAATTACTACCAACAATTTTGTAGAAATTTGCAAGCAAGTCCTTTGTAGTAGGAGAAAATTTGCTTTTAGCAAAATGATGAAACTTAGAGCCCCAGCCAAAATGCATGTAGTGATAGAAATTTTATTATTTTATTCTCTTCATGACTTGCCAGCTTATTCAAAAAGCTGACCTACCGGCTCAACGTCTTATGTTGCGGAGGTTTATTCGATCGAGTGAGGCTCGCTCGGCTTGGCGATTGCCCTTGAGTCGGATGGACTCGCTTTTAATCTCGCTTCCAGCCTTTAGTAGTTTATTTCTCATGAGTTGGCCTTGAAATTTATTCTATTGTAATAAAGACTCTATATGAGAATCGTGTAATAAATTCAGGTGTGATTGAACTTTGATTATTTCATCGATGTACTATGAGTACGGCATGATCTTGGGATGAATCGAAACGGAGATCGCCGATTTTGGGTCGGTCGCTCTGAAGATGTATCGAGCACCGCGGACCGTGGATCGTAACCCCTAGGATCGGAAAGCCATAGGAAGAGACTATTTACTTTATATCCTTATCATTCCGTAATTCTCCCTGTTCATTTCTAACTCCTCTCCGATTTTCAACATTCTAGATGGCCGTCGAGTTCACCCGGTTTTGCTACGGAGTTTTGCGGCCCGATGAGGCGATGCCCTTGAAGCTGGTCGAGATGGTGAAGAAGCTGAAGATTGCTCGCCCTCGATCAGAAGCCAACCAATGCACTTCGCGGATACCGCTTCTGAGGATTGAGTGCATATTCCGGGAGAACCGAGGACACGAGACCTATCGACTTTGAGTTCACCGACTTGCTGGATCATCGGAAGGACATGGCGATCTATCATGCCCTTGGACATCTCCGAGAGAATCGAGGCGAGCTCGATCCTCGGAACCTCGCCATGGTTTCTCGAGGCAAGGAATGGAGATATCATCCGTCCGTGAGGCGACTCCATTCTCTCTTATGTCCGGGACTTGGAGTGTCTCCTCGGAAGCGGAGATTCGGACTCGCCGTAACTTCGAAGGCACAGGAGGCTATTGTTCGAAAGCTGGGCTGGAGGAGAAGCACATGCAGGACTTCCTTAACCATGAGGAAAAGTCGCGGACTTCATGGAGCGGTCGGCGACTGAAGATGAAGCTTGCCCAATAGAGGAAAAGATGGACTTGGGAGGACCTTTTTCAGTGGAGATGACGGACCTCTGTGAGCAATGATCAGGATTATGAAGGAGTTTTGGAGGAAGCCGCAAGGAGGCGCCTAGCAGAGGACATCGCACGGAAGGAAGGATTATTGATGAAGACTTTTAGTCGACCACCATGTTATTTTACTTTTTAAATCGATCAGTTAGGCCGATATTTTCGATTAGTCATGAGCTTTTTGTCGAGATTGAACCATGTTTGAGTGGAATGAATAAATGATTGGTGTGTTTATGATTGTGCATTCATATGGGTAGTGTTATTTCTCATTAGACCATTGTTCTATTCTAATTTTCTCATCCACTCCAAAACACGGATGCCTCCGGGCGTGACACGGTTTTCGGAGCTCACCGCTGCTCCGGCGGAATGCCCTCATGCTACTCATCCGAATCGAACAACAACACCAACAATCCCCACCACCCCCCTATGGACAACTTGACTCGATTCACGAGGCTGAATCCCGATGTTCTCTAGCGACCGGCGATTGTGGCCGATGATTGGCTCCAAAAGTCGGAAAGAGCTAATTACTGTTGGATGCCGTCTGCGGAGAAGGTGCGTTTTGCAGCGCATCAACTTGATGGACCTGCAGCTTCTTGGTGGGAGAACTACACCGCCACTTATCCCATTGGTGCCATCACTTGGGATCAGTTCGCGAGCTTTCCGCAGCTCATGTTTCATTTGGAGCCATGAGTTTGAAGAAGCGTGAGTTCCGCAACTTGCGCGGAGAACGTACTTGGCTGTCGTGGATGAGTTCAGCAAGCTAGCTCGCTATGCCCGGATGATGTGGCACGGATGCATAAAACAGGAGAAATTTCTCGAGGGACTCAATGACGGTGAGTATGCAGCTTATTGTGGCTACCTTCGCCAACTACCGAGAGCTGGTAGACAAGGCCACCATACTTGAAGAAGCAGCAGATTGAACCATAGCGGAAGTACAACCGGGAAGCACAACTCGAGGGGCTCGGCGAAGCCCGATATGCACCATACTCGGGAGGGCCACCCATCACAACCATGGAGGCCATAACCATGGAGGAAATGGGAACAACCGTAACCAGGACAACAAGTCAGGCCATGGCAATGGCAATGGAACAGTAATGGCAATCAGCATCGTTCGCCCGGCTCGAAGGATCTGAGCCACATCACCCTTCAAGTGCGGAAGGCGGGCACTATGCCACCGACTGCCGGAGGCCAAGCGGAGGAATGGAAACGGCAATGGAAGCTCAGCGAAAGCCCAATCCGTTCCCTCGTGCTCAGGTGAACCACATTGGCGTGGAGGGCGTCTATGATCAGCCGGAACAACGTGGTTGGTAAGTTTTATTGAATTCACGTTAGTATTGGTACTCTTTGATTACGGTGCAACGCATTCATTCATATCAAGGGTAGTTGTGGAAAATGGGTTGCCCTCAAACCCAAGCCCCCTTGGCGTCGATTCGGGAGGAGAAATGATGGCGAGCTTAGGCGTCATGCAACCCTCAACATCGGGAACCATAAATTTCCGCAGACCTCATAGTGTTGGAAACCGGACCTTGGATGTAATCCTAGGCATGGATTGGTTGGAAGTTTGAAGGAAACATAGGCTGCCCGCAAGTCGATTCGCTCCCACCGGGGCGAAGAGGATCGATATGTATCCATACATAGCGGATGAAGAATCGGTGCATTCCCTCACGGGAGTTGTTCGGAGGAAGTGCCGATGGTGCAAGATTTTCCGATGTGTTTGGAATGAGAATGCCACGGAGAGACATCAATTTCTGATTGAGTTATTGGGCACAGCCCCAATATCCAAGAGACCTTACCGGATGCCACGAATGAGTTGAAAGAGATCAAGGATCAAATAAATGAGTTATTGGAGAAAGGATATATTAAAGCTCATCACCTTGGGAGCCCAGTTCTTTTGGTAGAAAGAAGGATGGAAGCTTGAGGATGGTTGTGGATTATCGTGCATTGAGCAAGTGACCATCAAGAACAAGTACCCTCTGCCGATGATTAATGACTTGTTTGATCAGCTAGTAGGACCAAGGTATTCTCTAAGATCGATCTTGATCGGGTATCATCGATTGAAGATCCGTGAAAAGGATATACCCAAAACAGCATTCACTACCGGTATGGTTTATATGAGTATACCGTCATGTCATTTGGATTGACTAATGCTCCTGCATACTTCATGAATTTGATGAACAAGGTGTTTATGGAATATCTGGACAAGTTTGTCGTGGTGTTCATCGATGATATCTGATTTTCTCCAAGGCGAGGAAGAGCATAAGGAACATTTGCGTCTAGTTACGGAGAAACTTGAGCATCGGTTGTATGCCAAGTTCAGCAAATGTGAATTTTGGCTGAAGGAAGTGATTCCTCGGACATGTTATTTCGGGAGAAGGAATAGCATTGACCCGCCAAGGTTGAATCGATCACCGATTGGCGTCACCACCTCGATCCGGAGATCCGTAGTTTTCTCGGACTCCGAGGATATTATCGGAGGTTTATTGAGAACTTCTCGAAGATTGCCAAACCCATGACTGAGCTATTGAAGAAGGAAGCCAAGTATGTTTGGACCGAGGCTGTGAAGCCAGTTTTGAAATTGAAGAAAGCGTTTGGTTCAGCTCGTGCTGATTTTGGACGGACACAAGGAATACCGGGTTTATTGTGGCTTCTCGTCAGGACTCGGAAGGGTACTAATGCAGGAAGGAAAAGTTGTAGCTTATACCTCCGGACAGCTCGACCTCACGAGATGAATTATGCCACACATGATTTGGAGTTAGCAGCCGTAGTGCATGCACTCAAGACACAGAACATTTCCCTCGCCAAACCGTTGTGATGTCTACAGATCACAAGAGTTTGAAGTATATTTTCACGAAGGAATTGAACCTCGGCGGAGGAGATGGCTAGAGTTGATCAAGGACTAAGACATGAGATTGCATTACCACCAGTAAGGCTAATGTTTGTAGATGCTTTGAGCCGTAAGAGTTATGTGAATACTCTTACGGGGAGGATTACCCAGGAGTTAGTCGATGACCTCGAGATCTCCGTGGAGATAGTTCGAGAGGATATGTTGCAACTCTGGAATACAGTCCACTTTGGCGAAAGGATTCGTGAAGCCAGGAAGTCGGACAAGAAATTGATGAGATAAAGCAAAAGATGAATGAAGGAAAAGCTAAGGGATTCCGTAAGGATGAGCACGAGCTATATGGTTCGAGGATCGTATTTATGTACCCAATGATCCCGAGCTCGGGAAGCTAATTCTTGGAGGCCCATGATTCACCGTACTCGATTCAGGTAACACCAAGATGTACCGGATTTGAAGGAAAGTTTGGTGGGCGGTATGAAGAAAGATATTGCAGTACGTAGCGATGTCGATGTTTGTCAGCAGTAAAGCGGAACATCGAAGCCAGCAGGGTTACTTCAGCCTTTGCCGATTCCGATTGGAAATGGGAGAAACTTGGAATGGATTTCATCACAAGATTACCCGGGACCCGTTCGGTTATGATTCTATCGGGTAGTGGTTGATCGTTTGACCAAGGTAGCTCACTTCATTCCGTGAAGACTACCTATACCAGTGCTAAGTTGGCCAAGATATACATGACCAGGATCGTATATCGCATGGAGTTCGAGGAAAATCGTGTCAGATAGAGGAACACAGTTTACCTCAAAGTTTTGGAAGCGATTGCATGAAACTTTGGAGTGCGAGGCTGGAATTGATCGACTTTTCATCCATGGAGCAGATGGGCGAACCGAGAAAGTCAACCAGATTCGGAGGACATGTTGAGAGCTTGTGTGCTAGACTATGGGTCTAGCTGGGATGATAATTTGCCATCGCGAGTTATCATACAACAACGATTATCAATCCGATATGAAGATGGCCCCTTGAAGCTCTATACGGAAGGAGATCGAAACACCATTCTTTGTGGGATAGTGTTGGAGATCGATCACTTTCGGTTCCGACCTTATCGGAATTCGAAGAAAAGTCAAGCTGATTGAGACAGACTCAAGATAGCACGATCGAGACGAAGAGTTATGCCGACGATGGCGCAAGAAGTGACTTCGAGCGGGAGACCGAGCATATCTTCGTGTGTCTCCACCGTGGGATCAAGAGGTTTGGTGTCAAGGAAAGTTAGCACCCGATTCATTGGCCCCTACAAAATCCTCGAGCGTCGTGGAGAAGTTGCTTACAAGTTGGAACTGCGGAAGGATTGTCCGGAGTTCATGATGTCTTCCATGTTTCTCGGTGAAGAAGTGTCATGCCGACATGGCGATATTCCGTTGAGAACACGGTGCCCTAGAGGCCATACAGCTTGATAGTGATCGACTTATAAGGAGAAACCCGTCCGAATTCTCGAGGCTGCGGCGAGTCACCGGCACAAGGTCATCAAGTTTTGCAAGGTCTGTGGAGTCACCACTCAGGAAGAAGCCACAGGGGCCGAAGACCTTCTTGAGACCATCCGCACCTATTGCTAGCCAACCCGAATCTCGAGAGATTCATCTTAAAGTGGGTAGGTTTGTAACATCCCAAATTTCCTATTTGGAATGTTTTACAATTATAGCTAAGCATCTATGCATTCTGTTTGAATTTGAGTGCCATTTGGAGTTTGAAGGTTTTGAGTTTTGAATTTGAATTCAAACTTTGGCAAGTGGGAATCATTTCAAAACTATACGATAAATACTTGAGCAAAAGTATGAGAGAGTAAACATGACACTCCAAAAATATCGGAGGAGACAATGCCAAAAGTTTTGAATTCAAACTTGAGTTTTATTTGAATTTGAAAAATGAAATTTTATAAAGTTTGGATTTTGCCTTTGGAAAATGTTCAAATGATAGGAATATTCCCTGATCATTTTGGTATATATATGTCCTATATAAAATATTTATATTTTATAAGTTATCTTTTTTTTGTTTTATTAAAAAAACCCGGCAGCCGAACCCTTGACCGGTGCCAGGCACCATGGCGCCAGGTTGACCCCAGAGCCACGACAGGCCGGCCCAGTGGAGCCGACCTCCCCTCGCCGAAACCTCTCCGAGGCAGTGCGAGCCGCGCCACCTCCTCCCTCTCTCTGCTGGGTGGGCCACCCCTGTCTTCAACCCCTCGCCTAGCGACCCGCCGCGCTCGGGATCCGTGAGATCCGGGATCCCGCGATCTCCCCGCCCTTCCCTCGTCCAAGCCGAGGACCCCTATTATACCTTCCTTTTCCATCCCCCGCCCTGCGGAACCACTCCTCCCTCTCACGCTGCTCTGAGCCAGGCCGACCCTGCCGCCATTTCCCTCGCCGTGCGCCCTAGACCTTCCCGAGCTCCACCACTCCACTAAGACCCCCTAATGGCCCTTTCCAGGAGCTCTCCGCCGACCTCCCGACGGCCGGAGCCGTCGCCTTCTCATCCGAGCCGCCGCCGTCAAGCGCGGTGAGTCGCGAGTTACCCTCCGTCGATCTATATCGGGCTGGATTAGAACCCGAAGAACTGCGTTTAATAAAAAAACGGTTCGCTCGGTTTAGTCCGGTTTAGTTTTTAGTTAGGTTTTTTATTTAGCCGCTAACTCGTTTAACCCTAGGCCCGTTTAGTTTATATTCGCTCGGTCGTAGAGTTAGGCCCATTAGGCCATTTTTTCTTTTATTTTCATTTTCATTTTATGAGAATAGTTCAATTTGAAAAATTCATAACTTTTATTCTACTTAATATTTTGAGTGATTCTTTTTTGTTGGTTTGCAAATTTTCTATGGTTCCTGTAGAAAATATTATTAGCTATGTTAAAATTAATTAAAATTGCTTTATTTTAGATTTAGTCAGAATAGTAAATCTGTTATAACATGAGTTAGGAAAATTATTTTATATGATTCTTTTTGTCCCAACTTTGTTTTGACATTGCCAAACCATAGAAATTAATTTGGGTATTTTAGGATTAATAAAAAATTAGTTTTAAGCAGAATCTTGTTAATCCTAATTAATTAACTAGCTCTGTTTTCATATTATTTTAATTAGTAAATCAATTTATTTTTCACATGTGATTGCTTATTCTAGGATAGTTTCTGTCACTTTATAGGATGAACTTTTATTTTATAATAAATAAATCTTTTATTTTATTTTCTTAATAGAATTTGAATTAGGCCTAATAGGAGTTTTATAATAGCTTTTAAGTTAATTCTTTTTGCTCCTAGTTGCTTAATGCATTCTTTTCATTAAGTTAACTTAAAACCATGATTAGGTTATGTTAAGAAAATTTTGTTATGTAAAACTATTTCTAGTTGTTGTTTGAAGTAGGAAACTTTGAGTTGGATTTTTTGAGTTTTCCTTTGGGTTTTGATTTGTTTGTTTGGTGTGTTATGTTACTATGTTGCTATGTTAAGTGATCTTATGCTATATGCTTATTGTGAATTATTGTTTGTCTCGGTAGAGTTTCGAGTCTGAGCTTGCTACTCTGAGTCTTAGCTTACGAGGATCATCAAAAGCAAGTCTTTGATCATGTTATTTTCAATACCTATGATTTTGTGCATTAGAAATTTCCACCCCACCATGCATGCGTAGTTGAAATTTTGAAGTTATGTTCTTGAGTAGTATCATGTGGTAGGATGAACCAATCCCTTGTTACCATGACCCGGGACAAGTAGTTTATTTTGCTATGCTAGTAGGCGGGTTTGGTTGAGTGAAATTCATAAGAAAGATGCGAGAGTCAATGATGATGACAACCCATGAACTACATGATCAAGATGGACTTGAATTCACTCTTTGGGTGGAGGACGGTTGAGGGCACCTGGAGAACCCGGTGGTTGGCGGGATGCATGGAGAAGTGCCATGACATCTTGGAAAGCTTCACCCAGCCACGAAGAGGCGGATGGATGCCCCATTGATCGGAAGCTTACATGCGTCATAAGCCATTATGGGCTCTGGCTGGGTTAACCCTAGTAGTGATGTGGCGGGCGGTACTCGAGATGTAGAAGAACGGTAGGATTGGATGGGTACGGCGGTAGCGAAGAACTCTTTGGAAGACCTGTTTCATTCATCCGTCTTCAAACACCATGAAGTCGAAGACTTAAAAGGAGGAATGATTCTTGCGGGAAAGTCATGAAACCTCTGCGAGTTAAAGATCTAATCGATTAGCCGTGTCCCCGATTACGGACTATTTGAGCCTCTGGAACTTGGAAGTATTGAAATCTCAACACTAAAACTAATGAATTAATTTGAGGGTTTATGACTTAATAATTTGGGAATGAGATATTGGTTGGCGGAACCATCTCAATTACTACCAACAATGTTGTAGAAATTTGCAAGCAAGTCCTTTGTAGTAGGAGAAAATTTGCTTTTGCAAAATGATGAAACTTAGAGCCCCACAACCAAAATGCATGTAGTGATAGAAATTTTATTGTTATTCTCTTCATGACTTGCCACTTATTCAAAAGCTGACCTACATGGCTGCAACGTCTTATGTTGCGAGGTTTATTCGATCGGGAGTGAGGCTACGCTCCGCTTGGCGATTGCCCTTGAGTCGGATGGACTCGCTTTTCGTCTCCTTCCGCAGCTTTAGTAGTTTATTTCTCATGAGTTGGCCTTGACAAATTTATTCTATTGTAATAAAGACTCTATATGAGAATCGTGTAATAAATTCAGGTGTGATTGAACTTTGATTATTTCATCGATGTCTTGTGAGTACCAGCATGATCTTGGGATGGTACAAACACGGAGATCTGACGATTTTGGGTCGAGATCGCTACATAGTGAGTGCGCCTACCCCTGGCGCCCCCTACCTCGTGAGCACCCGTGTGCCCCGGACTCCATTTTCTTGCGATAAGTATTTTGGTGGTAAAAATTCATTATATATTCTCCGAAGGTTTTGACTCCGTATCCGCAAATCTCCCATGTTCTTGTTTGAGCTGTTTTATCGGGGTTGTCAGGCCGGGCATCATGTCATCCCTCCTCCGGCAATGGTGACAAAGATGCTTGGCTAATGAAGATAGACTGAAGAGGAAGAACCTATGGAGATCAACAAGGATGAAAGGATCAAGAAGGCCACGGAGGACCAAGCCCGGGAAGACACCCTCCAACGTCACAACTTTCTCACCCAACTGAAA
>JAHIAM010018308.1:0-10125 GCA_021605205.1 Aegilops longissima
ATATATATATATATATATATATATATATATATGTCAAAAGTATGCTAGTTGTTGAGGAGCTACGGAATATATACCTAGCTCCTACAAAAATTAGCATAAGAAAATAAATTGATTTAGTATTTTATTAAATCAAACAAATATCGGAATAGAAAAGAAACAAAAGCAGAAAGCCTACACAGGCTTACCTCCGTGTGCAGCCCGGCACTATGCAGCCCAGCCACCACGAGCTGGCCAGCCCACATCCCCTCCCATGCGTCTTCCTCGCGCGGAAGGATCGTGGCGTGTGTGGCCAGCCTTCGCGGGCAGCGCCTCGCTAGCTCCTGCTTGCGGCTGAGGTCTGGCGCCTCCCAGTGCCACGCCCCCTCGACCCTGTGCCTCTTCCCTCTCTCCGGGACCCCCCCCTCCTGCTCTCTTCCCATAGCGCCATCGTCGCCGCCGTTAGCCGCAGCCACCGCCTCCCTCTCGCATCTCCGTGCGCCCAGATCCTCGTGCATGCCGTCCTCCTCGCCCGAGCTCCAGCGATCTGGGAGGCCCACCGTCGCCACCATCATCGTCTTCACGAGACGAGCACGAAAATCGCCGGCTCCGATTCACCGTCTCGAGCCGCCCAGGCCTTGACTGTGCTGGAGTCACCGTGAAACTCCCGCTTTCTCCTCTCCCCTCACTCCCTTAAGCTCTACCCGACCGCCACCGTGCTCGTGAGCTTCACATCACCGGCGTGCCGTCATCCTAGCCCGGGGTTTGCGTCAGGCGCTCCGTCGTGCTCCTGACATCTCCGAGAACCCGTATCACCGCTGGTTACGCCTCCCATGCCCGTAGCCTCATCCCAGGTCGGCGAACTCCGGCCCATAACCGAGCTACGCGGCGTGAGTCCAGCCCCCGAGCCAGACTCGGCCACCACAACGCCATGGATCTAGCTTTGAGCAGCGCCTGGCAGCGTCATTGGAGCACCACAAAGGCCCGAGGCACAAGTATGCGCGGACCTCACCGGTGACTAGCGCGGTGGGGTTTAACCCTGACCTCGGGCCCGTCGGGTGGGCCCGTGGGTTAGGTGATTAGCAGGATAATCACCATCTAACTAACCACGACGACGGTGGGCCCTGCCTAAAATTTTAATTAGATTGGTATAAAACCCGATTAACCCTTAGACAACGGCGGTGGACCCCTGCGTCGGTTTGACTTGATCAGCGTTGTTGACTTCTGGCGCAAGCATGGCGATCTTGGCGCAATTATTTATTTTAGGATTTAATTAATTCGGAAAATCGAGAAAATGATATAAACTTCAAAAATCATAGAAATTCAACGTAGCTCAGTTGAGATAATTTATATATGAAAAATTATCAGAAAAATGCAATCTATCCATCTGTACCAGTTTTCATGATAAACCAACTTATACCTGCTGTATAAGTGAAACACTATAATGGCTTTTATAAAGCTTACTTTGGAGATGCATTTGAACCTTTAGTTCAAATGTACTTCAACCAATGAATGCTAGTTGCATAAGCCCAAACAGCATCACATCTACATGCCATGTTCATGCATCATATTGTTGCATATGCTTGTGTCTTGATTGCGGCACCGTTCCTTCTCGATAGGTCCGCTCAGGAGAGTGCTCGAGAGTACACATGCGTGGCTGTGCCTCCTTGTTGATTACCGGGCAAGCAAATCCCTTGTTCATTCGATACAATCCTACTCTCCGCTCCTGCTCTCGGTTATTGCATTAGGACAACAACGATTCATACTGCTACTTTGTCTTTGGTAGTTGAACCCATTCCTCTACATGACATGTCATTTCCACGGTAAATAGTTGAAACCCACTAGCATGTGTAGGAGTTGATTGAGCCATGTTGTGTTCCTACCATGCCATGCACCTTTATTAGCAGAGTAGGTGTCGAATTACGATTCATTGGGAATGAATTGGAGTGCGATTCTATGTTACGATGCTAAAAGTGAAGTTTGTGAACACGATTTGGTAAGGTAGCGGTGAGAGGCCATGTAAGTAATTGCATGATGGTTTATTAAGATGGTTCTAAGACGTGAAAGCGATACCGGCGGATCTCCTTAGCAGACGGAACACGAATATCAAGCGACAAACACAGGCTAGAGGTCTTGTGTGGTTAGTGGGTGGTCGACACCCCTCGCCATGCTTCCCTTGAAGGTTGCTTAGAGATACATAGCGTGTACATGGCGGTAAGTGGCGAGCGTGTGAAGAAGTACACCCTGCGAGGTTAACATGATCTATTGAATAGCAGTGTGCGGTTATGGACTTCTTGGATGCTTCGTGGTACATAGACAACTTGAAGTGGATACTCTAAAATGCTCAAGACAAGTGTGAGTGCTATGGATGGCCTTCTCGTGAGGAGGCGGGAATGAATCCATCATAGTGTATTGATGTGGTGACTAGTGGACTCGTGTCGTCATATCACCTCAAAGAAGTTACGGTAGTCGTGAAACGGGATAGCCCACAGAGTCAAAGCTGGCTGCGCAACTAAACCCCATTACCCTCTTGATACAAATGCATGTATAATAAGGCTGATGTAAGTCTTCTGAGTACCTTTGTACTCACGTTGCTTTATTATGTTTTTTGCGAGATTTCGGTCTTACTAGTAGTTCGCTTGGACTTGACGAGTAGCTTGTTACCTCAGCTACGATCTTGTACCCTTAGGAAGGTCTTGTAGATAGTCGGGCTTCTCGGCCTTTTCCTTTTGGTTATGCGTACTTTCGGACATGTAATGCTTCCGTTGCTTGTATGCTCGAATGATGGGTCATATGACCCTGTTTGTATTAAATGCTATGTGGCTCTTGAGCCTTTATCTATATGAGTTGGCGTTATGTTGTGATGCCATGTTGTACAGCACATACTTGCATGTTATGCGCGTGTAGCGTGTATTGCTATGTGTGGGATCCGACAACCTAGTTGTCTATCCTTAGTAGCCTCTCTTATGGGGAAATGTAGTCTAGTGCTTCCCGAGCCATGGTAGTCCGCTACAGCCGGTTCTGGGAGTCTGCTAGCCACACTCTTGCTCAAGAACATAGACTGGCGGCATGTGATTCGCCGTTCACTGTGCATCCCTTGAAATGTCATGCGGTGACATCGGAGTCCTACCTAACTTGCTACACCTGGGTTCCCGGAGTCTGTTAGCCAGTTACTACTGCCGGATTCTGCCTTCTTGGCCAAACATGATGTTGTTTCATGTATGCCTCCCGTAAGTTAGTGCCACTTTGGGTTCCACGACTAGTCATGTCGGCCGGGTTCTCATCATATGGATGCTAGCGACACTACCATATCACGAGCCAAAGGCACAAATGGTCCCGGGCCATGGTAGGCGACACCCGTGGGAATACCGTGCGTGAGGCAAAGTGATATGGGGTGTTACAGGCTAGATCGGTGTGACTTAGAATCGGGGTCTTGACAGCGGCCCCGTGTCCAGCGCCCTCGCGACTCTCCCGGAGAGGCTTTTCCGGTGAGGCTGAATGGCGGGCTACAGGGGCTCCTGATAATCCCCAAGTGCAAGGAATCATCGTGCACTTTCCAAGATGGAAGTGATAAGTATGGAGTGTCGAACCCACAAGGAGATAAAGGTAAGATCAATATTCTCTCAAGCCCTATCGCTTGTGATCACGACTCTACATGCAAGCGTTTGCTTCCAACTAGCAGCGAGAAATAAAACTATGTTGTGGGTATGTAGAGGATAACTTTGCATGGTAGCGGAGCTAAAACATAAAAGTAGGTGCTGTTAACATAAAGTTAGAATATATTACTTAGTATTATAAATAGCGAGTGTGGAATAATGGTGGATCAATGTGTGGACTTGTCCTAGGCAATTGTTAACAAAGGTGATCACTATTGCAGTTTCATATGAGGGAGGCATGAGCTAACATACTTTCTCTACTTGGATCATATGCACTTATGATTGGAACTCTAGCAAGCATCATAACTACTAAAGATCATTAAGGTAAAACCCAACCATAGCATTAAAGCATCAAGTCCTCTTTATTCCCATACGCAACAATCCCTCTTACCGGGTTTGTGTTTGAGTCACTCACCAACCCACTATAAGCGAATCATGAGCGTGTTGCAACACCCTACAGCGGGAACCCCTCACGCTTGCTGCGACAGGAGGGCACCATAGGACAGCATCAAAGTAAAACATACAACTCATACCAATCTAGATCATCAATCAACAAAGACAAAATATATCTACCCAAAACATCATAGGATGGCAACACATCATTGGATCATAATATGTGGCATAAAGCACCATGTTCAAGTAGGGATTACAGCGAGTGCGGAGAGTGGACCACGTAAAAGAGATGAGGATGGTGATGATGATGGTGGCGTTGATGAAGGCGATCACCGTGGCGATGATTCCCCTCTCGATGGTACTCGGCGCTACGGAAGAGAGAGGAGAGGTTCTCCCCTTGTGCTTCCTCCTCCATGGCCTCCACCTTACGGTCCTTGGCCTTCATGGTGATGAAGACCCCTCAGGATACTCCTCCATGGCCACCGATGATGATGGCCCCCTCCGTGAGGTGCGGGAAGGCCTAGATTGACTTCTCATGGCTCTGAGAGGCTTGCGGCGGAACTTCCGATCTAAACTCTGTTGGAAGTTTTAAGTGCGAGTATATGGGTGCAGGAGTGCGTCGGTGGGACTTGGGGCTGGCCAGTGAGGGGTGCGCCCGGGGGTGGCGCGCCCGACCCTCGTGGGCAGCCAGACTCTAGTGAGCTTCGGTACTCCATGGGCTACGGTCCAAAAATAGGTTCGTGGAGTTTGGTCTTTTGGACTCCGTTTGATATTCTTTTCTTGAAACGAAATAGGCAAAAAGACAAATGCAGGCTGGGCCTCCGGTTAATAGGTTAGTCCCAAAATAATATAAAAGTGGACAATAAAGCCCAATATTGCTCAAAACGGTAGATAATATAGCATGGAGCAATCAAAAATTATAGATACGTTGGAGCGTATCGGGCATCTAAGCAATTCCTGCTCATCCTCGGTAGGTAAATGATAAAAGATAATTTTGATGCGGAATGCTAGTAAGTGCTTAAGTTTGATCAATGATAATTCCAATCACTTTTCTAGCATCATTACCGTCATAGGTGGTTCATCTCATAAATCTTTTCATGATCAAGTAACAAGCAATTCACAAGTTTAAAGTATGGATCATAAACTTTCTTGAAAACTAACAAATGATATTCTCGGTCATCAAACAATTGCAATTCATCCTATTTTCAGGAAGAGTCTATGTCGAGCTTTCATTCGATAAACTTCACACTAACTATCATTTAATCTTCGAATTGCTAACAACGGCCTTAATACTTGTGGTTATGGAGTTTTAATGGGACACAGAGAAAAGATAAAGATTATAGTTTTGCCCCACACCTTTTACCTCAAGGGTAATGTCAACAATAATAACTCATGCGCCCTACATCCAATTAGATATATATATCAGATTCTTTCCATCATCTTTGGGCTTGCCAAAGGTTAAAATGTAAAAGGAAGGTGAAGATCACGTGACTCTTGCATAAGGTAGAAGATAATAATAAAAGATAGGCCTTCGCGGAGAAGCGAGTTTCCATGCGCTATTATGGTTGGATGCATAAAATCTCAATGTGAAAGAACCTCACTATATTGCCTTGCCGATTGTACTAGGTAGGGGTACCCTAGTACCCGAACTTCGTCTGCAGACGATTCTGACACCAGCGGCGGGGCTGGCACGGTGATCATCAAGATCTTCCACGGCTCCTTTGGAGCCATTCGAGAACAAAGCAATCAAGACCGGCAAGGAGCTTGCGGGAGAATACTCAAGGCACAAAGGAAATAAGGCCCGGCAGGGCTTGGGGGAAGGCTTGGTGGCGACAAGCTCCGGCCGACAAAAACCTTGCGCGGCAAGGTGCTTTCGCCAGTGACGAGCAACCTCTCTTCATCTCCGCTCCACTCATCCGTAGCGATGTCTCCATGGGGCTTCCCAAGCACGCGTGTCGATGGGCTGGCACAGCCAGCAGAACAGCGATAGCGGCGACAAGCTACCATCGTGGCAAGCGGGCGCGCAGCGGTCCTGTTACAGCTGTTAGGCGGCGGAGCGGGCATTTATGACTCTTGTCCCTTGCTCGAGGAGTTAGGTATAGATCCTTTGTTGTCGATTGTACTAGAGTAGGTACCTAGTATCCCGAACTTCGTGCCGGACGATTCACAGCGCCAGCAAGCTGCTTGATGACCGCCAAGATCCTCGGTGGCTCCTTTGGAGCCATTTAAGAACAAAGTAAGCAAGACCCGGCAGAGGAGCTTGCGGAAGAATACTCGGTATGAAAAACAAAGGCCCGGCAAGAGGAGCTTGGGGAAAAGCAGTGGGCGCCAAGCCTAGCGACAAGGGTCTGCTTGCGGCAAAGCGCTTCTTGGCGGAGCAACCTCTCTTCATCTCGCTCCAGCTCACCCGTAGCGTGTCACCACGGGGCTCTCCCAAGCTGCAGCGTGTCGGCGGGCTGTGCAGCCAGCGGGGAGCAGCGATAAGCGGCTGACGAGGCTACCATCGTGGCAAGCAGGCGCCCTTGCGGTCCTGTTACCTGTTGAGGCGGGGCGGGCATTGATGACTCTTGTCCCTTGTCGAGTTAGGTATAGATCACTATACAACAAGCGGTGTACCAACCTATGTTTTTACCATTTTACCCTTGTCTACTTGGCATGTGGTGACCCTTGTGCCTATAAAGGCCCAAGTACGAAGAAAGGTTCGGTCCAGCTCCGACTTAGTTCATCCTACTCATTGAGACCACACTCGAGGCTAGGTTTTGTAGCTCCCATTGCTCCCTAGCAAGAACACAAGATAATCCACAAAGCAGCAGTAGGAGTATTATCTCTCGGAGAGCTCAGCTGGGTAAAATCCACTCGTGTGCATCGCCTCGATCCGCTCTTTGTGCAATCTCCGCCCCCTCCGAACCACAAGGGACCCAGGTCCGTGGGTGCTCGTGGGATCGATCGGTTCCTCCCGACATCTTTGGCATGCGGTGGTCGAGTTGTGTGAACCCGATCCGGCGGTCACACGAGCAACCTCATCAACATCTTCGTCAACATGGCGCGAAGAAGAAGTCTTGACAGCAGATGAGGCCGTCGCGTCAGACCCACCACCACCGGGCTGTCGGTGGTGAAACGCTAGCGGAGGAACAGCGTCGTCGAGAGAGCCCACAATGCCGCCAGGTCAAGGACAAAAACCTGGCGTCGGCGTCCGAGTCGCACCGCGTCCTTCGAGGCGCGAGGCAAGACAGCGTCATGGCCTTCATGACTTTCCTCCTTCGCTGGATCAAGGCCAAGCTGGAGGATCCGAGGCCCTCGAGACCGCATGCACCCACCCATGCGTGCAGCGAATCGGTCGCTGGGCGGGATGCTGCTCCTCTAACGGTTAGGAGTCAAGCACATCCGTTCTTCGCTCGTCGCCCGTTCACGCCAACCCAGGCGGAAGCCTTGGCTGAAACTCGGTTACTAGATTACCCTCAGCGGCCGATAAGGTCGGCGAATGGAAGACCACAATTCAGTCTCATCGGCCGCCAGCAGCGGCGTCCCTGAACCGAGTGCCTGCGCGGCCAGGGCGACAAAGCGCGGTGATGGCGGCAGACTTGCGAAGTGCACCCGTACCTCCCTTCGAAGACCAAGATCGCCGACTCGCCGGATCCACACGGCGACTCCACAGCGTCGCCGGATCCGCGAGCTCGTCGCGACGAAACCAAGTTCTCAAAGGCAAGAAGAAAACGCTTCGAACCCGTATCGGCGCGAAGAAACGCGTCGTCGGTCCGACCAACACGCCGGGCCGTTGATATGCATGCGCCCGGAACCGGGCGACTTGCCGTCTGTGATGGGTTGCCTGCGTTCACTCGTGAGCTGCGGCAAGTCGGTGGCCCGACAAGAAAAACTTCAAACCAGATGTGCGAGAACTATGATGGCAGGACACACCCGCCGGAGTTCCTCGGCATCTACACCATCGCGGTGCAAGCTGCGGGGGGCGAACGACAAGATCTCGCCAACTACTTTCCCTTGGTGCTCAAGCCAAGCGTCGAATCTTGGCTCATGCACTTGCCCGGCAGCTCTATTTCTTCTTGGGCAGACTTGTGCCACCGGTTTGTTGGCGCCTTCACGGTGACCACAAGCCTCATGGCGAGTGATCTCCACCTGCTTGCCCGGAAGGAGAAGTCTCTGCAAGTTCATCGGAGATTCGGTCGAGTGCACTACAACATCCCGGCGTCCACCTGCGGTGATCGATGCATTCCATCAGAATGTCGAAACCGCGGATGAGGAGGAGATGGCGATGTGCAAAGTGAAAGGCGTCGGCGAGCTCTATGCCTGGCGACAAGTGTGCCTGCGAAGAAGGAAGAAGACTCGAGGAGAATGTGGGAGCGAGAGTCGGCGGTGAGGGATCGCCCGGCAAGAATGGCCGTGGCGAAACAACGGAGGAAAAAAAAAAAGAAGTACTAGTTGTCGAGCGATCTGGTAAGATGGTGCACGCCAACAAAGCCAAGGCTGAGTGGCTCCGGCAAGGAGGTTGCCGTTGACGCCGACCGCCAAGCTGTGGACGCCGCCGACAAGCCAACGGCTCAACAAGCGATCTTGTAAAATCCACGCACCAAGGTCCCACGATCTCGAGCTGCAAGAAAGTCAAGCAGCTTGTTGAGCTAAGGTGAATATGGCGGGAGACAAGGAAAACCCAAGAAGTCGGTGCCAAATGAAGAGACCGGCGGGGAGGGCGCGGCAAGGCCAACGCGGCAGAGCAGACCTCCCAGGTCCGACAAGGAAGAAGATGGGCGCGGCAAAGAGTTTCAAAAGGAGAGGTCCTTTGCGTTGTGGTGGTGCTTCTTGCATACCTCGCACCGCCAACTCAAGCAATGGATCGTGAGGTTCGGAACCCTCCATAGGTCCGGCAAACCTCGAAGTGGTCCCGCCCATCATCTTTGACATTGAGGACCACCGGATCGCATCACTGCGGTGGTGCTTCGATGGGTCTCACCAACCATAACCTCAAAGTCCAAAAGATGTTGGTGGATGGCGGGGCGGCCTGAACTGATTCCTCTGCGGTGCTTCAAAAACTTAAATCCGCGGGAGCTCGAAGCTGGTACTTTCAAGGAATCAACCCGGGAAGGAGCAAGCCCAAAGGAAGATCACGTTCTAACATTGGGGAGCTCAACCAGAAGCGAGAGGTCACGTTTGACCCCGATTTCCCATTGCCCTACAATGGCATCGGCGTCCGGCCTGCCAAGTTCATGGCGCCTCTATTATGCTTACAACCTACTCAAGATGCCCGGCCCGATAAGCTCATTTCTGTCCATGGCGACAAGAAGGATGCCTTATCTGCGCCGACAAGATTCGGGATGCGGCCGAATGCAAACCACCCTTTGAAGCTCCGGGGAAGAAGAAGACAACAAGTTGGCAAGGCCTTTGCCCCTCGCAGGCACCTCTTGGTGCTGCGCTCCGTCGGGCACCATCGAGCTCCAGCAAGGCAAGGAAGCGATGGCAGCTCCGGAAGACCAGAAGGTGCCCCAAGGAGGACAGCTGGTGGTACCTTCACCATCGTGCCACAATCCTAAATAGGAAGGCGAGCTCGTTGCTTTCCGGTAGGCGAATGTCGATGTGTTTGCATGGCAACCCGACATCCCGGTGTTCCGGAAATTTGAGCACCACCTGTCTGTCCTCCATTGGCCCGTCAAGCAAAAAGTTAGGAACAGACGGTGGGCCCAAGTTCATAGCGGAAGAAATCAAAGTTGGAAGCGGGGGCTTGTCGGTACTCCATCCCCGTGGTTGGCCAATCCGGTGGTTTGCAAAGGCTAATGGGAAATGGAGACTTTGTATTGACTTCGATGTTAATAAAGCTTGTCCCAAAGACCCATTTCCTTGGCGTGTCCCGATTTTGACTCCACGGCTGGGTGTGATCCTTTCATTTCTTGATGCATATTAGGATATCATCGGATCTTCATGGCGAAAGGATGAAGAAAACGCATTCATTACACCATGTGCCTTCTTCATACAAATGCCTTTGGTTTAAAATCTGGTTCAACCATTGGGGAGTAGTCCATGATGCCTTTGAGCCACGGATACACAAAATGTAAAGCCTACATGGATGATATAGTGGTCAAAACAAGGACAAAGC
>JAHIAM010018312.1:0-50493 GCA_021605205.1 Aegilops longissima
GATCAACCATCGATGAAGGCGAGAGTAACTCACGATCAGTCATCACCACAGAGTCTTTGTGGCTTGAGGATTTTGCTTGGCTGAGGTATTGGCGGCGAGTCATGTGTGGCGAGTCATCATTGGTGGAGTAGGATGCAGCTTCTTGGCCTGACCATCCAATGGACGAATGCCTTCATCTATCATAGCGATAGCCTTGCCCTTGTCATCGGTGAGGAAAATGTCCGTTTGAGGACTTCAATTGGAGGCAAGTAGCTGTAGTGGTTCAGAGTATCAGCCTTGTAATTTAGTGAAGACCTTGTCTTGACAAACCTCATAATCCATGGTGCATAAGGCTTCAACTCAAAAGGTGACATAGCAATATTTGCGAGTCCTCATGAAGAAATCATGGAAGTTGGCCAGGGAGCCATGAATGATATTGAAAAGCATATTATTCATGATGCCTATGACTTCTTCATCTTTTGAGTCGTGACCTTTGATAGGACTCATTGTCTTCGTCGAGAATCCATAGACAGTCCGAGGCACATATAGTAATTCCTTGACGAGAATTTGGTTGAGAGTGCTGTCCAGGGCTTCAAAGGCTTCATCGGCACTTGCATGTAGTGATTTGAAAGCTCGAGTTCGTTGTAGATACAACGAGCACCATCAAGGGAGGGCGAGTGGTAGGGCACAAAGAAATTCGATTCTTTGGTGCCTTGTAGTAGTATTTTCGGACATCGATGTAACACCCATGAGTTCAAATCTTGAGCGTCTCGGTGATGTGCAGCGTTGCATAGAATTGAAGAATGAGTTCTTCATTCCAATCACGGATGTCGGTCGAGAAATTGAAGTCTGCATCATGAAGAACAACGAGGACTGGCTCGAAGCCTAGCAGAGATTCCATGTCCACATGAGGAATATATGCATGATCGAAGACTTTGTCTTTGTTGCGAAACCTGAGAGGAATAGAAGTTGGCTTGACTAGCAGTCCGAAGCGGCTCTTCCTTATCGAGCGAGTCATATGCATTGTAATCCGTGAAAAGCGTGCTCGCCAAAGAAGTCTTCAGCCTTGAACTTTTGCTTTGTTGAGAATGGATTCTTTGGCTTTGGCAATGGAGTGTCGATGAGTTGCATCCGACCTCTGGAATCGCAATCTCTGGTTCTTGATTTGAGAATTTCTGGTTCCTCTACATGTGCGATCGAGGATCGGCGGCCGGAGTTCATCGGCGCTAGTGACTAGAATTTCTTCATGTCTGAGATGAAGTGGGATGAGTTTCTTGAGCCCATTTGAGCTGTTGGAGCGGCGTTGAGGAATCTGTTGGATTGGGGTGAAGAGTGGAGAATTTGGATCTGACTTTCCAAAGTCATCGTTCATCATGGCGTTGTGCTTCCAATATCCACATCTTCTTCAATTTCCTCAACACCGGCTTCTTCAGCTGTGAACTGAGGCATAGGTGAGTAAATGATTGGGGTTGAAGGGATAGCTTCCACTTCAATTTCTTCATCAATCTGCTCGGCAGTAGCAGAATGATTTTCTTCATCGAGATCCGCTTGGGATCTCATAATCTTCACCAAAGGAACAAGGTCCTTTGATGGCACGGAGAAATTGGAACAGCATCAATGGGATTTCCAAATGAGCTGGTCATTGTCTTCATCTTCTTGGGGCTGAAGAATTTGAAGCAGCGGATGCTTTCCTTTTCTTCCTGCAGCTCGTTCGCAGCCTTGGTCTTCTTCACATCGAGATGCAGATGGAAGGATTGGGTTGGTGTAGGCGCGAGGAGGAGCTGGAATCTGTTGAATTTCCTCGGTATGGCGATGCTGATTGCCACGACTTCTTCGATTTCTTGAGCGCACCATTAGTGGATGCCCAGCAATTTCTTCGGCAGCTGGAATGGAATCATCAGCCTGGAACTAGCATTGTCTTGAGCAGCTGAACTTCATCGGTGGTCTTGGCATGTTCTTCGATCGGTGGCGAGAGGCTCCAACTGAGGAATTTCTTGTTGTGTTGGGGCAGCAACATTTGAGAACTTCTTTGTCAGATTGACAAATCTGACTTTGGCTCCTGCCAATCAGCATAATATGAGTCAAATTTGTATTTGAGGGCTTTGATGTCGACTGCATCTTGATGAGTTCTTGATTGTCATCTTGACAACATTTTTCTTCGATAGTTTCTCTTTTACATCTGCGATTTCTTGATCTCTCGGCGTATCAAATTTCCATTTCTCCTCTTGGATGAAATGAGTCGACATGTGACTTTGGCGGTGTCGACTGAAGTCGGGCATAGGAGTGTTTGGGTCCTTGTGCCAGAGATCAATGTAGTCTAGGATCGCTCTTGGATCCAACAGTAGTGGCACATGTGTGCCTTTGGCTCTAGCGGCCCTTTCTTGTCGGTCTCGATGATTTTACATAAGTTCATCATCATCCGCCTCATCATCTTTAGGTGGCTCTTGGAATGCGACCTGTTTCTTCTTGGGACTTGGCGAGGACCTCGTCGATTGTGGCCTTAGTCTTGATGATCGGGCGGATAAAGAATTTGGTGCGGTGAGGAACTTCTTTGAAACACGAGGCAATGGAGATACTGGATCCTTTGTACGTGGCGGATGCACATGTCTTGAGGACTTTGTCGGAGCTGCTGAGGACTTTGTAGGAGCTGATGAGGACTTGGGAGGAGCAGGGAGCAGCATGAGGAATTGGCCGTGAGGGCACGGTGAGAACTTGGCCGTGAGGGCTTTGTTGGTGAAGCACTTGGCTTGTGTCGGGCTTCTTTGCCATAGATTTTCTTGGCTTGGCGGAGGCCTCGATGGCAGCAGCGATGAGAGTCCTCATTAAATTTCCTCACTTGCCTTGTTGGCTTGTCTTGCCAATTTGGCTTGGCGCTTAGCCCATTCTTGAGAAAGTCCTCACCAGCTTGATCTTTGGTGGGGTCGACTTCTTGACCAGGTGCCAATGGAGCTCTTGGGCATGGAGGATTGAGGCGAATTTCTTCATGTACTTTGGAGTAAAATATCTGTACTCCTCCATTCCCTTGCCCATCTCCTTTCAATCCTGAATCGCACCTTGCGCTAATTTTTATTTTCTTTGCGAACTTCGGCTTCATCAGTGTGCAATAATCAGCATAGATGTCTCGGGAATCTCAAGCGCGATCATGACCTCAGGCCTCTTTCCTCCTTTCTGTGGCTTCTTTCCTACGCCATATTCTTGGTGAGGAATTTGAACAATCGAATTCTCTGAAGAAGTATGCAACTTTTCTTCGAGGCAGCTGCAAATGAGTTAAGTTGATGAGAACCTAGTGATTCAGCGGCGGACATGAGTACTGTGAACAAAGTATAGTTGCGAGGAATTTGGAGGTCATATCGTTCTCGGAAGGTTTTCAAAAAGAACTAGTTTGAGGAATTTGACGAGATGAGCCTTGAAGAATTTCACTAAGTGATCTTTGTCTTAGGTTCGAGTTGTATAGATCGAGGATCCACACAATTGAGAATCTTGAAGAAAAATCATTGCTTAGAAAGCGAATCAAGAGCATATTTTGTTTGAGGTGTTCATATATGTGAAGATTTGAAGAATAAACACCTTTGAAGATTTTCAGGAAGGTTTGAGAATCAAAGCGAGTAATAAAAGTAACTTTTAATTACCGAAGTGAAGAACACGACAAGCGAGAAGAGCAGATGGGAAGTTAAATCGAGGTTAGTGTTGGGGAGCGTGCAGAAATTCAAAATTTTCCTCGTGTCACCAAGATCTATCTATGGAGAAACTAGCAATGAGGGAAGGAGAGTGCATCTACATACCCTTGTAGATCGCTAAGCGGAAGCGTTCATGAGAACAGGGTTGAAGGAGTCGTACTCGTCGTGATCCAAATCACGGAGATCCTAGTGCGAGCAGACGGCACCTCCGCGTTCAACACACGTACAGCCGGTGGCGTCTCACGCCTTGATCCAGCAAGGAGAGAGGAGAGGTTGAGAAGACTCCATCCAGCAGCAACACAGCGGCATGGTGGTGATGGAGGGCGTGGCAATCCCTTGAGGCCGCTAAGCACCAAGGAGAGGAGGAGGAGGAGGCGGGGCTGCACCAAGAGGAGAGAACTCATGTGTGTTGGGCAGCCCAAAACTCAAGTATATATAGGGGAAAGGGGCTCGCCCCTTTGGATTTCCACCCCAAGGGGTGTGGCCAGCCCTAGATGGGACTTGGGGGCGGCCAGAGGGAGGAGTGCCTCCCAAGTCAAGTGGAGGCCCTCCCCCTTAGGGTTTCCCCCCTCCCATGCGCATGGGCCTTGGGGGGGCTGGTGCCCCTGGCCCATTAAGGCTAGGGCGCCCCCCTACACCCCATGCTACTGTATTGGACGTGGTGGAACTATTTCCGGACCTCCGGACCCCTCCGGAACCCTCCGGAACCTTCTGGAAGCTTCCCGGTACAATACCGAAAAAACCGAACTTTTTCGGAACCGAACAACAACTTTCCATATATAAATCTTTACCCCGAACAACAACATTCGGTAACCACATACAAACTTCCCTTATAACCCTAAGCGTCGCCAGAACCCTAAGTGTGTAGACCCTCACGGGTTGGAGACATGTAGACATGACCGAGGCGTTCTCGGTCAATAACCAACAGCGGATCTGGATACCCATGTTGGCTCCCACATGTTCCACGATGATCTCATCGGATGAACCACGATGTCAAGGACTCAATCAATCCGTATTCAATTCCCTTTGTCTAGCGGTATTGTACTTGCCGAGATTCGATCGTCGGTATCCCGATACCTTGTTCAATCTCGTTACCGGCAAGTCTCTTTACTTGTTCCGTAATACATCATCCGTGATCAACCCCTTGGTCACATTGTGCACATATGATGATGTCCTACCGAGTGGGCCCAGAGATACCTCTCCGTCAACGGAGTGACAAATCCGATCTCGATTAGTGCCAACCCAACAAACACTTTCGGAGATACCTGTAGTGCACCTTTATAGTCACCCGATTCGTTGTGGCGTTTGGTACACCAAAGCATTCCTACGGTATCGGGAGTTGCACATCTCATGGTCTAAGGAAATGATACTTGACATTAGAAAAGCTTTAGCATATGAACTACGATCTTTGAGCTAGGCTTAGGATTGGGTCTTGTCCATCACATCATTCTCCTAATGATGTGATCCCGTTATCAACGACATCCAATGTCCATGGTCAGGAAACCGTAACCATCTATTGATCAACGAGCTAGTCAACTAGAGGCTTACTAGGGACATGGTGTTGTCTATGTACCCACACATGTATCTGAGTTTCCTATCAATACAATTATAGCATGGATAATAAACGATTATCATGAACAAGGAAATATAATAATAACTAATTTATTATTGCCTCTAGGGCATATTTCCAACAGTCTCCCACTTGCACTAGAGTCAATAATCTAGTTCACATCGTCATGTGATTAACGCGATAGGTCACATCGCCATGTGACCAACATCCAAAGAGTTTACTAGTGTCACTAAACTAGTTCACATCATCATGTGATTAAGACTCAATGAGTTACGGGTTTGATCATGTTTTGCTTGTGAGAGAGGTTTTAGTCAGCAGGTCGCACCATTCAGATCCGTATGTACTTCATAAAACTCTATGTCATATTGTAAATGCTGCTTCCACGCTCCACTTGGAGCTATTCCAAATAGTTGCTCCACTATCGTATCCGGTTTGCTACTCGAGTCACTTTCGGATAGGTGTTAAAGCTTACATCGGCGTAACCCTTCACGCCGAACTCTTTATCACCTCCATAATCGAAACATGTCCTTATTTACTCCAAGGACAATTTTGACGCTGTCGATGATCCATTCTGGATCATTCTTGTACCCTTAGTGACTCATGGCAAGGCACACTTCAGTGCGGTATACAGCATAGCATATTGTAGAGCCTACGTCTAAGGCATAGGGATGACCTTCGTCCTTTCTCTACGTTACGCCATGGTCGAGCTTTAAGTCTTAACTTCATACCTTACATCTCAGGCAAGAACTCCTTCTTTGGTGATCCATCTTGAACACCTTCAAGATCATGTCAAGGTATATGCTCATTTGAAAATACCATTAAGCGGTTTTTGACCTATCTTCATAGATCTCGATGCTCAATGTTCAAGTAGCTTGATCCAGGTTTTCTATTGAAAAACACCTTCCAAATAACCCTATATGCTTTCTAGAAAATTCTACATCATTTCTGACCAACAATATGTCAACAACATATACTCATCAAAATTCTATAGTGCTCCCACTCACTTCTTTGGAAATACAAGTTTCTCATAAACTTTGTATAAACCTAAAATCTTTGATCATCTCATCAAAGTGCACATTCCAACTCAAGATGCTTACTCGGTCCTTAGAAAGGATCTTTGGAGCCAGATACCTTTAGCATCTTAGGATCGACAAAACTTTACGATTGTATCACATACAACCTTTCCTTATGAAGACCGGTAAGGAAACTCGTTTTGACAACCATCGCCAAATTTCATAAATGCAGCTAATGCTAACATGATTCCGACGGACTTAAGCATCGCTACGGATGAGAAAATCTCATCGTAGTCAACTCCTTGAACTTGTGAAAACTCTCGCATACAAGTCGAGCTTCATAGAGCGGTGACATTACCGCCCACGTCCGTCTTCTTCTTAAAGATCCATTTATCTCAATGGCTTGCCTATCATCGGGCAAGTCCACCAAAGTTATGCTTTGTTACGATACATGGATCCTATCTCGGATTTCATGGCTTCTAACCATTTGTCGAATTTGGGCCCACCATCGCTTCTCCATAGCTCGTAGGTTCATTGTTGCCTAGCAACATGACCTTCAAGACATGATTATTGTACCACTCTAAAGTAATCGCATCCTTGTCAACCCTCGATGTACGGTAGTGACTTGATCGGAAACTTCATGATCACTATCATAGCTTCTACTTCAATTGGTGTAGGTGCCACAGGAACAACTTCGTGCCTGCTACACACTAGTTGAAGTGACGGTTCAATAACCTCATCAAGTCTCCACCATCCTCCCACTCAACTTTTGAGACGAACTTTTCCTCGATAAAGGACCCGATTCAAGAAACAATCCCTATTGCTTTCGGATCTGAATTAGGAGGCATACCCAACTGTTTTGGGTGTCCTATGAAGATGCATTTTATCCGCTTTGGGTTCGAGCTTATCAACCTGAAACTTTTTCATATAAGCGTCATAGCCCCAAACCTTTAAGAAATGACAGTTTAGGTTTCTCTAAACCATAGTTCATCGGTGTCATCTCAGCGAATTACGTGGTGCCCTATTTAAAGTGAATGTGGTTGTCTCTAATGCCTAACCCATAAGCGATAGTGGTAATTCGATAAGAGACATCATGGTATGCCCCATATCCAATAGGGTGCATCTATGATGTTCGGACACACCATCACACTATGGTGTTCGGTGGTGTTAGTTATGAAACAATTTCCACAATGTCTCAATTGTGTACCAAACTCATAACTCAGATATCCATCTCTATGATCACATCACAGACATTTTATCCTCTTGTCACGAAGATCTTCAACTTCACTCTGAAATTACATGAACCTTTCAATAATTCAGACTTGTGTTTCATCAAGTAAATATACTCAACATCTACTCAAATCATCGTGAAGTAAGAACATAACGATATTCTTTGCATGCCTCGGCACTCATTGGACTGCACATATCAAAATGTGTTACTTCCAACAAGTTGCTATCTTGTTCCATCTTCTTTGAAACCGAGGCTTTTAGGTCATCTTGCCCATGTGGTATGAATTTGCATATCTCAAGTGATTCAAAATCAAGTGGGTCCAAACAATCCATCTGCATGGAGTTTCATTATGCGTATACACCAATAGACATGGTTTGCATGTCTCAAACTTTTCAAAACGAGTGAGTCCAAAGATCCATCAACATGGAGCTTCTTCATGCGTTTTACACCAATATGACTTACATGGCAGTGCCACAAGTAAGTGGTACTATCATTACTATCTTATACCTTTGGCATGAAAATGTGTATCACTACGATCGAGATTCAATAAACCATTCATTTAGGTGCAAGATCATCGAAGGTGTTATTCAAATAAATAGAGTAACCATTATTCTCCTTAAATGAATAACCGTATTGCGATAGACATAATCCAATCATGTCTATGCTCAACGCAAACACCAAATGATAATTATTCAGGTTTAATACTGATCTTGATGGTAGAAGGAGCGTGCGATGTTTGATCACATCAAACTAGGAAAACACTTCCAACACATATCGTCAGCTCACCTTTAGCTAGTCTCCTTTTATTCCGTAGCTTTTATTTCGAGTTACTAACACTTAGCAACCGAACCGGTATCTAATACCCTGGTGCTACTAGGAGTACTAGCAAAGTACACATTAACATAATGTATATCAATATACTTCTATCGACCTTGCCAGCCTTCTTATCTACCAAGTGTCTAGGGTAATTCTGCTCGATGGTTGTTCCCCTTATTACGAAGCACTTAGTCTCGGGTTTGGGTTCGACCTTGGGTTTCTTCTTTGGGCAACAACTGATTTGCCGTTTCATGAAGTGTCCCTTCTTGCCCTTGCCCTTCTTGAAACTAGTGGTTTCACCAACCATCAACAATTGATGCTCCTTCT
This sequence comes from Aegilops longissima, assembly GCA_021605205.1. NCBI lineage: Eukaryota > Viridiplantae > Streptophyta > Magnoliopsida > Poales > Poaceae > Aegilops > Aegilops longissima. The sequence goes on from JAHIAM010018312.1 coordinate 8,614, forward strand.
TGATTTCTACTTTCGCGGTGTCAAACATCGTGAATACCTCAAGGATCATCATATCTATCCCGATATGTTATAGTTCATCACGAAGCTCTAGCAGCTTGGTGGCAATGACTTTGGAGAAACATCACTATCTATTACGGAAGATCAACTCCCTCGATTCAAGTGATTGTTGCTTTCGGACAATCTGAGCACAAGCTCAACGATTGAGTTTTTCTCCCTTAGTTTGCAGGCTAAGACAATCGTCGGAGGTCTTATACCTCTTGGCGTGGGCACGAGCACTGAAATCCTAATTCAGCCCTCGAAACATCTCATATGTTCGCGACATTTCAAAAGCGTCTTTGGTGCCTCAACTCTAAACCGTTTAAGCTGAACTATCACGTAGTTATCAAAAGCGTGTATGTGCGATGTTCGCAACATCCACAAGCAGCGTTTGGGGTTCAGCACACTGGCGGTGCATTAAGGACATAAGCTTTCTCTGTCCGCATAATCGCTACTTTCAACTTTCAACTATATTTTCTCTAGGAACATATCTAATCAGTGGAACTAAAGCGCGAGCTTCGACATAATTGCAAAAGGTCTTTTGACTATGTTCAAGATAATTAAGTTCATCTTATGAACTCCCACTCGAATAGACATCCCTCTGGTCATCTAAGTGATTACATGATCCGAGTCAACTAGGCCGTGTCCGATCATCACGTGAGACGGACTAGTCATCATCGGTGAACATCTTCATGTTGATCGTATCTACCATCGACTCATGCTCGACCTTTCGGTCTCTCGTGTTCCGAGGCCATGTCTGTACATGCTAGGCTCGTCAAGTTAACCCTAAGTGTATTGCGTGTGTTCGAGGCCATGTACGTACATGCTAGGCTCGTCAACACCCGTTGTATGTGAGCGTAAGAATCCATCACACCCGATCATCACGTGGTGCTTAGAAGCGACGAACTTTTGCAGCGGTGCACGAGTTAGGGAGAACACTTCTTGAAATTGTTGTAAGGATCATCTTATTTACTACCGTCGTTCTAAGTAAACAAGATGCATAAACATAATAAACATCACATGCAATTATATAGTAGTGACATGATATGGCCAATATCATATAGCTCCATTGATCTCCATCTTGGGGCTCCATGATCATCATCGTCACCGGCATGACACCATGATCTCCATCATCATGATCTCCATCATCGTGTCTTCATGAAGTTTTCTCGCCAACTATTACTTCTACTACTATGGCTACGGTTAGCAATAAAGTAAAGTAATTACATGGCGTTGTTTAATGACACGCAGGTCATACAATAAATAAAGACAACTCCTATGGCTCCTGCGGTTGTCATACTCATCGACATGCAAGTCGTGAATCCTATTACAAGAATATGATCAATCTCATACATCACATATCATTCATCACATTCTTCTTGGCCATATCACATCACATAGCATACCCTGCAAAAATAAGTTAGGCGTCCTCTAATTGTTGTTGCATGTTTTACGTGGCTGCTATGGGTTTCTAGCAAACGTTTCTTACCTCATAAAACCACAATGTGATATGCCAATTGCTATTTACCCTTCATAAGGACCCTTTTCATCGAATCCGTTCCGACTAAAGTGGGAGGCGGCACCCGCTAGCCACCTTATGCACCAAGTGCATGTCGATCGGTGGAACCTGTCTCACGTGGAAATGCGTGTAAGGTCGGTCCGGGCGCTTCATCCCACAATACCGTCGAAACAAGATTGGACTAGTAACGGTAAGCATATTGAACAACATCAACGCCCACAACTACTTTGTGTTCTACTCGTGCAAAGAATCTCATAATAGACCTAGCTCATGATGCCCTTTGTTGGGGAGCGTGGCAGAAATTCAAAATTTTCCTCGTGTCACCAAGATCTATCTATGGAGAAACTAGCGAGGGAAGGAGAGTGCATCTACATACCCTTGTAGATCGCTAAGCGGAAGCGTTCATGAGAGCAGGGTTGAAGGAGTCGTGCTCGTCGTGATCCAAATCACCGAGATCCTAGTGCGAGCAGACGACACCTCCGCGTTCAACACACGTACAGCCGGTGGCGTCTCACGCCTTGATCCAGCAAGGAGAGAGGAGAGGTTGAGAAGACTCCATCCAGCAGCAACACAGCGGCATGGTGGTGATGGAGGCGTGGCAATCCCGAGGCCGCTAAGCACCAAGGGAGAGGAGGAGGAGGAGGGGCTGCACCAAGAGGAGAGAACTCATGTGTGTTGGGCAGCCCAAAACTCAAGTATATATAGGGGAAAGGGGGCTGCGCCCCTTTGGGATTTCCACCCCAAGGGGTGCGGCCAGCCCTAGATGGGACTTGGGGCGGCCAAGAGGGAGGAGTGCCTCCCAAGTCAAGTGGAGGCCCTCCCTTAGGGTTTCCCCCTCCCATGCGCATGGGCCTTGGGGGGCTGGTGCCCTGGCCCATTAAGGCTAGGGCGCCCCCTACAGCCCATGCTACTGTATTGGACGTGGTGGAACTATTTCCGGACCTCCGGACCCCTCAGGAACCCTCCGGAACCTTCAGAAGCTTCGGTACAATCGAAAAAAACCCGAACTTTTCGGAACCCGAACAACAACTTTCCATATATAAATCTTTATCTCCGGACCATTCCGGAACTCCTCGTGACGTCAGGGATCTCATCAGGGACTCGAACAACATTCGGTAACCACATACAAACTTCCCTTATAACCCTAAGCGTCGCCGAACCTTAAGTGTGTAGACCCTACGGGTTGGAGACATGTAGACATGACCGAGGCGTTCTCGGTCAATAACCAACAGCGGGATCTGGATACCCATGTTGGCTCCCACATGTTCCACGATGATCTCATCGGATGAACCACGATGTGAAGGACTCAATCAATCCGTATTCAATTCCCTTTGTCTAGCGGTATTGTACTTGCCGAGATTCGATCGTCGGTATCCGATACCTTGTTCAATCTCATTACCGGCAAGTCTCTTTACTCGTTCCATAATACATCATCCCATGATCAACCCCTTGGTCACATTGTGCACATTATGATGATGTCCTACCGAGTGGGCCCAGAGATACCTCTCCGTCAACCGGAGTGACAAATCCAGTCTCGATTCGTGCCAACCCAGCAGACACTTTCGGAGATACCTGTAGTGCACCTTTATAGTCACCCGATTCGTTGTGGCGTTTGGTACACCAAAGCATTCCTCACGGTATCAGGAGTTGCACAATCTCATGGTCTAAGGAAATGATACTTGACATTAGAAAAGCTTTAGCATCTGAACTACGATCTTTGAGCTAGGCTTAGGATTGGGTCTTGTCCATCACATCATTCTCCTAATGATGTGATCCGTTATCAACGACATCCAATGTCCATGGTCGGAAACCGTAACCATCTATTGATCAACGAGCTAGTCAACTAGAGGCTTACTAGGGACATGGTGTTGTCTATGTACCCACACATGTATCTGAGTTTCCTATCAATACAATTATAGCATGGATAATAAGCGATTATCATGAACAAGGAAATATAATAATAACTAATTTATTATTGCCTCTAGGGCATATTTCCAACAGTTAGATCTTCACGCCCTAACTTGGCGGAGGAAGACAGCTTCTGGCGGCGGAGTGAAGATTCTGCGATCGGCGCGAGTAATGCCAGCTGACGAGGTCGAGGCGGTGAATCTCTTCCTCACGGTGACGATGGAGTAAGCGCGCGAGGTTTGAAGCTCGAGTGAGAGAGAGGCGGTCGGCGGAGTAAAGGAAGTGAGGAAGAGAGAGGGATATATATAGCCACGGTGAAAAACTGTTCACCCGAAGATTTGGGACGATCGTGCCTGACCCTTCTCATTAAACGACATGTGTCACCCATGTCTTGAAAAGTGAAGATTTTGTTAGATCGTGGGTGAATAGATAAATCTATCGTGGGATGCGGAGCGGTTTGGCGGCAAAACCGAAAATTTGGATAAGATAAGTTAAAATTTCCGTTCGCAATTTCTTCAAGTGATAAGGACCACAGTGAAGATTTTGAGCGAGTTTCAAATAGAGCGCACATGAAGAATTTGTGAATAGCTTGGGTTGACTATAGCATAGGGGAAGGGTCGATCACATTCACTTAGCGAAAAAGCAACTTGAAGAAATAGCCATAAGTGAATAAATAGCCATAAGAAATAGCCAATGAAGAAAATCAACGGAAGCAGTGAAGATTTTGAAAAGTTGAAGAATTTGAAAAGCGGAAGAATTTCAAAAGTGAGGAAAAATTCAAATTGAAGATTTTCAACTTTTGTGGTGGCGTGACCCACCGTATAAGAATGATGATTTCAGACACAGCGTACAATTGTCGTGAGGGTTACGAGAATCAAATTCTTCATTAATTTCTTCACACTTAGAGTGTTATTCTTCATTGATTGAAGAAAACATTTCTTCATGTGTTGCACATCTAAGTCATCAATTTTGCATAAGTGTCGGGATGTGTGTCCTTTTCAGAGAACATTCAAGATTCTAAGATATTTAGCTCACACGCAACTTGCTAAATCTCTTCTCATCCAAGGGCTTTGTGAAGATATCGGCTAGTTGTTCTTTAGTCTTCACATGCTCGATGGAGATGTCGCCCTTCAACACATGATCACGAAGGAAATGATGGCCGAATTTGAATGTCTTTGTGTCTTGAGTGCTGAAGCTGGGCTGTGAGCAATCTTGATGGCACTCTCATTGTCATAGTAGAGGCACATTCTTCACGTTGATGCCGTAGTCCTTGAGATTTTGCTTCATCCACAGCAATTGAGCACAACAAGAGCCAGCAGCAATGTATTCAGCTTCCGATGAAGCGGTGATCTGAGTTCTGTTTCTTCGAGGACCAATAGACCAAAGATCGTCCGAGAAATGACAAGTACCAGATGTTGACTTGCAGTCCACGATCACCAGCATAGTCGAGTCGAGAATATCAATGAGATCAAAAGTAGAGCCCTTGGGGTACCATAATCCTAGTGTTGGTGTGTGAGCTAGATATCGAAGAATATGCTTCACAGCCTTATGGTGTGATTCCTCGGTGTAGCTTGAAATCGGGCACACATGCAAACACTAAGCATTATATCTGGCCTAGATGCACATAAGTACAATAAAGAGCCAATCATGGGCGGTATACCTTGTGATCGAAGTCAATACCATTTTCATCGGTTCATAGATGGCCATTTGTGGGCATAGAAATTTTAGCGCCTTTGCAATCTTGCATGCGAATTTCTTGAGGACATCTTTGAGGTATTTCTCTGAGATATGAATATGCCATTGTGTTGTTGATTGAATTTGAAGACCTAAGAAGAATTTCAACTCTCCCATCATAGACATTTGATATTCTTCACTCATCATATAGGCAAATTCATCACTATAACGTTGGTCGATACAGCCAAAGATAATATCATCAACATAAATTTGGCACACAAACAGTTCACCATCATATGATTTAGTAAAGAGAGTAGGGTCGAGTGAACTGGGTGTGAAGCCATTCTTCACGAAAATTCCTTCAATGTATCATACCACGCTTGGGGAACTGTTTGAGACCATAGAGGGCCTTGTTGAGTCTGAAGACTTTGTCGGGATTCTTTAGATCTTCAAAACACAGGGGTTGAGCAACATATACTTCTTCCTCAAGCTTACCATTGAGGAATGCACTTTTCACATCCATTTGATATAAAGTGATATTATGATGGTTAGCATAAGCAAGTAATATGCAAATAGCCTCAAGTCTAGCAACAGGTGCAAAGTTTCATCGAAATCAATTCCTTCAACTTTGTGTGTAGCCTTGAGCTACAAGTCGTGCCTTATTCCTCACCACAAGGCCATTTTCATCTTGCTTGTTGCGGTAGATCCACTTTGTGCCAATGATATTATGCTTGTGAGGATCTGGATGTTTGACCAGTTCAGACATTGTTGAGCTCGGTGATGTAACTCTTCTTGCATTGGATGAATCCACTCGGGCTCGAAATGCTTCATCTACCTTAGTGGGCTCTGTGATAGAGACAAAAGCATAGTGCCCACAAAAGTTAGATAAATGTGAAGCTTTTGGCGTGTGAGAGGACTGGCGCTTCAATGTCATCGATGATCTTATCAACTTGCACTTCTTTTGCAGCGAGGATGAGCTGGTTGTCGTCGAGGAATTCGATCAGCATTTTCTTACGCACCATTTTCTTGACATTATCCTCGGTGCATCAGCTCGGCGTTCTTCGCATTACGGAATGAATTCTTCAGAGATTCTTTAGTAGGAATGACATCCTCGGTTGCCTTTAACTTGATAGATTCCTCGGTGCTGGTTCATCTAACACATAAGGTAGGTGCTCTCTTTGCGAGCCATTAGTTTCATCGAACCGCACATCTCAGATATCAACAATCTTGTGAAGAGCGATGTTGAAGACTACTGTAGGTGTCTGAGTCCTTCCGTAACCAAGCATAAAACCTTCATGTGCTTTGGTGCAAATTTAGAATTGTGATGAGGATCTCTAATCCAGCATTTAGCACGAAGACTTTAAAATAACTCACATTGGGTTTCTTGTCGTTGAGGAGTTCATAGGCAGTCTTCTTGAAGAATTTGTGAAGATATACTCTGTTGATGATGTGTACGGTATCAATTGCATCAATCCAAAAGCGACTAGGAATTTTGTATTCATCAAGCATAGTGCAAGCCATCTCAACAAGAGTTACGTTCTTGCGCTCCTAGCGCCATTTCTTTGAGGAGTATAGGGAGCAGATAACTCATGAGTAATACCAAGTTCATCAAGATAGGCATCAAGACCGAATTCTTGAACTCAGTTCCATTGTCACTCTGATGTGTGCGATCTTCACACCAAAGTTAGTTGAAGCCCTCGAGGAAAATCATTTGAAGACTTCTGCACTTCATTTTGTAAGTAACAATGTGTACCCATGTGTAACGAGTAATCATCAACAATAACAAAGCCATATAGAGATGCATCATTAGTGATTTGCTGAGTAATGATTTGGACCAAAGAGGTCCATGTGAAGCAATTGAATGGACGAGTAGTGGTCATGATAGTCTTTCTTTGGATGCTTGGCCTTGGTCATTTTTCCACTTCACGGGCTCCACACAAGTGATCCTTGAGGAATTTGACATTTTCAATGCCAATGACATGCTTCTTCTTTGCAAGCGTGTGCAAATTCCTCATGCTGCGTGACCAAGTCGTCGATGCCATAGCCAGATATACGAAGCTTTTGCAAGTAGACACATGGCTGGTTGTGGTCTGTAGAGAAATCAACAATATACAAGTCTCCTCTCCTAAAGCCTTGAAGACTTTGGAATTGTCGACTTCCATGATCACAACACAATGATACTTGCCAAAGACAACAACCATATCAAGATCACAAAGCATTGAGGCTCGACATGAGGTTGTATCCTAAGGACTCAACAAGCATGACTTTGTCCATGTGTATGTCCTTAGAGATCATAACCTTACCAAGACCAATACGACTTTTGCCTTTGTCGGCAAAGATGATATGATTCAGATGTGGCGATGATAAGGAAGTATCCATCAATAGATTTTTGTCACCGGATCATGTGATTTGTACATCCACTATCGAGGACCCACTCATTGGCTTTTGGTTGATCATCCTGCGGATGAATTAGTGCAACTTACGATCTCATATACTTCATCGGTGAAGAATATGATATCAAGTTCATCAAATGAATTTCATCGAGCGATATAACGAGATAAGCGATATGAGGGCGTGTGAAATGAAAGTTCATTTCTTCATGATTAGCTGCGTCCTTTCGAGCATTTTGTGGGGCCCTAGCAAATTCTTGAGACGTTAAAGCACGTCTGGAGGCTGACCCTACGAGAAGAGATTAGTTCTTTTCTTCACCACCCACATTTGAAGGGGTGGCAAAGAGTTCATCACTCTGCGAGCTCCATATGAGAACGGTGGCATAGAGGCCAAACCATTTCGTTTCACATAAGAGGGTTAGGGTAAGCATATGAATAAGCAGAGAAATTCTTTGAGGACTTATGAACATATTGGTTTGAAGAATAATGCACATATTCATAGCCCTTAGCTCTACCTGCGAAAGCAGAGTTGTTAGCACGATGATAATCATATGAGGACTTTGATCCTTTTGAGGAATTTGATCCACGTGAGAATTTGGTCCGTATGAGGACTTGGATCCATATGAAGAATTTGGTTCATATGAAGAGTTTGATCTGGGGTTCCTTTTCTTTACAGGTGGTGTCATGAGGACATTCACTGAAGACTTTCAAGGCACTTCTTGGGAACCAGATTTTCTTCATAGGGAACCGTTCTGCGATTAGTACCAACATATCTAGCAAATACTTCACCATTCTGATTTTTGAACAGTTTATAGTTGGAGTCAAATGACTCATAAGAAGAATGAGGGATTCACATGTAAAGCCAGATAAGTTAGATGGATCAAGCTGGAGGTCCCTTTGCAGCAACCCATGAGGTTTTGGGGTACTGCTCGGGCTTCAATATGTTCCATCAGCATTGAGTTTCCTCTCAAAGGCAATACCCTCTTTCCTAGGGTTCTGTTGAGGATCTGCTTTTAAGCACATCACAAAAGTCGATGCCCTTTGAGGCTTTTGTACATGCTGTCATGTACAATTCCTTCAACCCTGCATCGTCGGTGATACTAGCAAAGTCCTCGGATGAGGAATTAGTGATAGCGAGGCAGGTGAAGAATTTGTAATAGTTGAAGCATTTGAACATTGGTGAAGAATTAGCGATTCACGTTCAATGCACTTTAAGCATGGAGGAACAAATTCTTCACGAGAAGCGTTGATTTGTTGAGCAAGTAATGAATCGCGCTCCTTCGAAGATCTTCATAACTCACTCTTAGCTTCTCAAGATCTTGCTTTCTTTGAAGAAATTCATAAGAAAGTTTCTCATGATCGAGACAAGAGAGTGTTATGATGACCTTGAAAGGCTGTCAAACCTAGGCTGAAGTCTCGAAGATTTTCGATCGGGGCTTTAGTGCGATCCATTTCTTCACCCAACATATCATCACTTTTATCTAGCATGTTTTGAACCTTTTCAAAAGCCCTTTGTTGTTTTACACAATCTTAGCAAGTTTTGAGTAGCTGGGCTTAAGATCTTCATGATTCATTTTCACTAGATTTAGAGGAGGTATATTTGAGTACCTTGGCACCCTTTGCCATGAAGCAATAGGTGGGGCGTAGTCATCACTATCTTCATCAGCTTTGTTGGTGAGTTCATTTTCTTGAGTTGAAGATGGACTTGCGACGAAAGCGATGGCGAGAAGCAGACTTCGCCACACGGACTCGGATTCTTGATGCCTCCTCTTTCTCATGTTCCTCAGATTCAGCTTGAGTCCATTTCCTTGCCAATGAATGCAGAGCCTTCTTGGAGCTGCTCTTCTTGTGAGAAGAAGGCTTTGAGGATTTTGATGATGAAGATTTCGACGATTTCTTCTTCTTCTTAGCGTCATCGAGGCTGTAATCCTTGTATTTCTTCTTCTTTAATTCCTTTTCCCATCGAGGACAATCTTGAATGTAGTGACCAGGCTTCTTGCATTTGTGACAAAGTCTTCTCTTATAGTCCTTTGGATGAGGAATCACTTGCTCCTTGAGGATTTTCCAGCGACCACGTCTTGAGAACTTGGAATTTCTTCACGGCGGTGCTAGCTCTGTCTCAATTCTTGAGGATCCCCAAGGCTACTACGAGTCTTCACAATCAGATTGAGACACAACCTTGGCCTTGAGGGCGCGTGATTTTCCATAGCTAGAACCATAGAGATCTCTCTTTTCAGCAAGCTGGAACTCATGAGTATTTAGCCTCTCGAGGATATCAGCTGGATCAAGTGACTTGTAGTCAGCACGCTCTTTGTCAGGACCCCGATCCTAAGTCACACCGATCTAGCATGTAACACATCATATCACTTTGCGGCCTCACGCACGGTATTCCACAGGTGTCGCCTTACCATGGCCGGGACCGTTTGCGCCTTTTGGCTCACGTATATGATAGTGTCGCTAGCATCCATATGACAAAGAATCCGGGCCGACATGGCTAGTCGTGAACCCAAAGCGGCGCTAACCCATGGGGACAGGCATACATGAATCACATCGAGCATGTCGGTCATCAGCGTATAAATTCGGGCTGTAGCCTTTGGGCTAACAGGACTCGGTATCCCGGCTGTAGCAGAGCTAAGCAGGACTCGAATAACACCGCGTGACATTTCCCGAAGGACAGACATAGGAGAAGTGAAACACATGCCGGCCAGTCAAGTGTCCAAGCGGTAGTCTTTGGGCTAGCGGGACTCAGTGAACCGGGCTGTAGCGGACTACTATCGCTCGGAAGCACGAGTACATTTCCCCATATGAGAGGCTGCCAAGGATAAACAACTAGATTGTCGGATCCACACATACCAAGCATTTCAAACATACACACAATATGCTCAATATGTGTAAATACATCATGGCATCACAACATAACTCTCGACTCAAATATTTATTCATTAGGCTCAGAGGCGAGATATTACAAACATGGGTCTCATGACCCAACTTTTCGAAACATACAAGTCAAAACACAAGCGGAAGCTAATCATGTCAATCTGAGACAACTATAAAATGAAAAGGCTGAGAAGCGACTATCTACCGAGATCTGCCGAGGGCACAAGATCGTAGCTGAGGTAACAAGCTAAGCGTCGAAGCCCGTGGAACTACTAGCGAGGCCAGCGTCTCTCGCAAAACATAAAATAAGAAAGCGTGAGTACAATTGTACTCAGCAAGACTTACATCAGAACTAACTACATATGCATCATTATCAAAAGGGGTGGTGGAGTTTGTTGCAGCAAGCCAGCTTTGACTCGGTGGCTATCTGAACTACATTGCAAGTAACTCTTTTGAGGTGGCGCACGAGTCCACATATTCACCATATCAATACACCACTATGGACCGCTCCCGTCTCCCCACGAGCACGCCATCCATAGCACTCACGCTTATCTTGCGCATTTTAGAGTATCCACTTTCACTTGTCTATGAACTGATATAGGCAACCCGAAGTCCTTTTCACGGACACGGCTATTGAATAGATCATATTAAACCCTGCGGTGTACTTCTTCACACGCTCTCACCACTTACCGTCGTTTACGACATGTACTCGGCAACCTTCAAGCGGAAGCCCAGCGTGGGTGGCGGCCACGGCCTACCTAAACACTCAAGTCCCTAGTCGGGTTTATCGCCTATTCGGGTTCCATCCATGAGGAGTCAGCCGAGGTTTCCCATACAGCCCGAGCGATGTGTGCGGGGTTCGAGATACCAAGCGGGCATTGATTTTGCAGACCCACGGTGCCTACCATAACACAACCCACCCCTAAGGTCAGCGTTGCGGCCATTGACATGCTACAAACACGAAACTACTTGCAACTCCGGATGAGGACAAGGGTGGTTAAGAAGCCGAGAGGGTCAATTAAGGATCCCAATGCGTGGTAGTAACTGTTTCATGGATCACAAACACAGAACTCAGTTCACGAGGGCGGTTTCAATGAGACAACCCACCATGTACTCCTACATGGCCTCTCACGCTACCTTTACCAAATCGTGTTCACACACTTAGCTCACACACAATAGGACATGTTCATAACAATTCCAATTCATTCCCGATGAATCAGACCTGACTCAACTCTAAGCGATAGCAGGCATGACAAACAAGCAAAATGAGTAGGCACAAAGGGCTCAAACAACTCCTACTCATGCTAGTGGGTTTCATCTAATTCTTGTGGAATGACAGGTCATCACAGAGGATAAAGGGGTTCAGCTACATGACAAGTAACACATGAGTCGTTGTTGTCCTAATGCAGTAAAATAGAGCAGGAGGCGAGAGTGGGATTATATCGGAATGAACAAGGGGTTTTGCTTGCACAGCACTACGAAGATAATATAGTTCTTCATCGGTGTCATTGAATTCATCGTCGATGCGTCGTCTACCGAGAGGGACAATTACCGGCAAACAGAGAGAACACAATCAATGCAATGCACATTCACATGAATGACATGTCATGTTAAGATCTTTGGATTCACCTAATGCATCGATAATCCAAGTTAATTGAAGTGGAATTCAAACAAGGTTGAACTCCAACTCCAAATGCTAGTTCATAAATTACCTAATCATGATTCATCCTATTCAGTGAGGTTAACTTGTTCAAACATGCATGAAAATGCCATAAACAGATTCTTCATATTTTTCTGATCATTTTCATATATAAATTATTTAATTTGGAGATTCTGATTAAAAGTTATGAATATTTGAAGTTTGGGGTATTTTCTGAAATTTCCTGAATTATAATAAATCCAGAAATCAATTCTGCGTCGACCTTTAAATGCAGGTGACGTCGGCCAGAGTCAACAGGGCTGGTCCGGGTCAAACTGTCGACGCTGGGACCCCTTTGGTCGATAGTTAGTTTAACTAACTAATATCGATTAGTGTTAACCTGTTTAGTTAGTGGCGGACCCACGTCGGTGACCACAGGAAGTCAAACCCTGGTCAACGGGGCTAATCCACCGGCGTCGAGTGGCCCGCGAGGCCGAGGCGGCGGAGGCCTTGGGTTTCTTGCTCCGGCGACCAAGCAGACGGAGAGAGGCTCTGGTAGGTGGAAAGCGCGCGTCGGGTGGTGCAAGTAGTTGGGCTCGAAGTCGCCGGAAAAGGTGTCGGCTGACGTGTTTGGCGGCGGCCGAGCTCAGGCGAGCTCGGGCACGTCGCTAGGAGGCCTGGCAGGAGAGTGCGGAGGGTGCGGGCTCCACAGGAACACGGTGAAGTCGGTGAAAGCGTTGAGTTGCGGCTATAGGTCACGGTGGCCTGGCGGCGACATGGCGGCGGAGAAGCTCTGGTGCGGCGGTTGGCGCGGTTAGGGAAGCGATCGACCGTGGGGAGAGAAGCAGACGGTGAGCTCACGTGGATCCCGTAGAGGTGGGCCGGCGGGCTCGGGAAGACGAGCAATGGCGGAGTCGACGGCGGCGATCCTCGGTGGCGAGGAGGAAAAACGTTAGGCGGGCGGGGCTTCTCGGTCGCGTGACTTCGGTGAGAGGTAGGGAGCGAGGTGGCGGAGCTCGAGGATAGCTCAGGCGGCTCGGGGATGGCCGTGGCTTGATGGTGCACGCCGGCGGCGGCGAGGCGTTCGGGTTCGGGAGAGAGGCGAGACAGAGGAGGATGAGGGCGAGGAAGTGGGCGAGAAGGCCGGGGTGATGCGTGGCGGCGCATGGGCGTCGGGGAGGAGGAGGCAGCCAGGCGGGAGGAGGTGGCGGCGTGTGGCCCGCCTGGCCAGCGCGCCCGCCTCTTGGGCGAGGAGGAAGGCGACAGGGAACGAGGCGGTGGTGGGCTGGGCGGCTGGATTTGGGCGGGTGGGCTCTTGGAGTAAGCCAGGTAAGGTATTCTCTCTCTCTCTTTATTTCCATTTTCTATTTTACGTAATTATGTTTGGCTTTAATAAAATGCGGGGCATTTCAAAGATCATGAAACTGGTCAATGTCCTTTGTTTGGAATATTTCCAACAACAAACATTTCAGTTTATGATTATTTGAGCATTTAAAATATTTTATAGTATTTAAATGCCCAAATGCAAATACCATATGAATTAATTCAAAACTCCAAATGTCATGGAAAAGCGTGCAACATCTCAGTTCTTGTTTCAGCATTTTTCCAAAAATGGTGAACATTTTTGAAGGCCATTTGGTTCATTGAAATATTTCTTAGTTGAACCTATTTGAATTGTTTTTGGTGCTAGGGCTTGGTCATCCCCATTTCAAATTTCATGAAAATTCAAACATGATGCATGGATGCAATGCCACTAGTTACAAGCAAGCTCTAGGGCTGATCTGGGGCATGACAGCTCACCCCACTAAACAAGAATCTGCCCGAGATTCAAGGCGTGAGTAAGAGGAAAAGGAAGTCACAAAACTATCATAATCTTCATGATCCATTTGCCCTTCTCGAAGAGGTTGATTCATCCCATCATCTTGGTCTTGGCGTCTTTGCTTTGAGATCTTCACTCGACCGACAACAGAAGAAGGAAAGCCCTACGAGTTTAATCTTCTTGAAGATTGAGCAACTCAAGATCAGTTCATGGGTGAGGCGTAAGAACATCTCTTGAGTTGAGACACAGACACACATTAGGAATGATGGTAAAGGAATGGATGACAAAGGTTCAAATTGGTAGGCAACCATTCCACGCTTAGAAAGATGGTGGATGGTGTCAAGGTGGCAAGGAAATAATTGCCATGATCCCATAGCGGAACACCTTGGAAAGGTGACGCAAAAACTATTCCTTAAGTGGCAAAAGAATTACTTTTGATTAGGGATCATTGAAACTCTTCATACCAGCCTAAGGCAGTTCTAGCGATCGTTTAGCGGGTGCAAAGGAATGATACACGGACTAGAATGGATGATGTGGACTATCTTGTTGAAGACAACGTAATGGGTGATTTTTGCTTATCATCGGAGGTGGAGGGAACCCATGGTAAGTCCACTGTGAAGATGAACCTGGACAAGAATTACTAAGAAGGCAGCCCATAGTGAAATGGCACAAGGACGGTGCAAGCTGGGAACGAAATGCAACTGTTGGAATGTTCCAATCATCATATCTGCCTGAGATTCAGATCCGATTGGTGATAGGATACTTCAGACTCAGCATGTCCGAAAAGGAAAGGTTGCAACACAAAACCGACGAGATGGCGTTGCAAGATTCTCGGGACATGAACTACGATAGTAAGCTCCAAAACATGAGCTGGTTCTGCTACAAACCTGTGAACACACTGTCCAGGACAAGCATGATCACGTGGTAGTCTTACAATAAACATTACCGAGTTCAGGTGAGGAACCATCATCGAGGATATCGAAGTCTTGTGCATTACCATGGATTAGCACTTAGCTCCTTCTCCTACAACAATCAGTCAGTGGCTTGGTGTGCTAGGAAACACATATGGAGTGGGCGGCCAACCTATCAAACCATAGGGCACCGCTTGCGTGCATGACTAACTTGGGGCGATTCGGAGGAAACAAAACAAACCTTTCTCGAATTCATGGCGGCAACTTACACCTTAAGCACATGAATTTGAGGAAGTCACTCTTTCATCCAAACATATGCTTCAGGAACGAAACACGAAGAAATGCTTACACAAATTCCCAACACTAGGTTGATGTTCAACATGACTCGTGGGGAAGACAAAATGCTGCTGATGGGCTCAACAACAACTCATCGGGATTTCCATATCACTGGACTTCCACCATCATGTGAACACGGTGATAGCATTGGTCAGACCAAAAGATGTAATGGTGTATGCTCGAGGGATCAACCACGAGTAAGACAACATCACGAATATCATTGGTTCTGATTTGACTTGACAATGGCCCATACTCAAGTCAAAGAATTGATAAGACAATAGGTCCAACAACTGATCACAGGGACCAATCGATGAAAATATCATCTTTCTTCAACACACACTACACAAGAATATCCCTTCGGAACGAACTAAGTTAGGCAAGCTTTTATCTTCCAACTCTCCAAGTTGTTGTCTAGCTTAACCAACTAGCTTAGGGATGTCCAACACAGATTCTTGGAGAAAGGGTGGTTCACAAGAAACCAACTTGATCACGAGCTCAACATAACAGTCAGGAAACAACCCGGTAACACTTCCAAGAAGATATTTGGAAAGTCACGAACCACCGGTATGCTACTAAGCTCGAGAACAATCTTGCTTTTGAGGGCAAGACGATATTATCAAATGAGTGAGGACTTGACAAGATCCTAACTCATCAATCAAAGTGTGCACCAGAAATAAGGACTAGGTAGCACGATCAATCTTAGGATGATGATTGGATAACCAACACGCTAAGAATGAGGATATTGTCCATTAACTACCAAACAACGAGGTTGCTAGGAGTATCGATTTCACACATCACAGTTCACTTGTCGGCATTCCGGTTACAACAACACGGGACCGAGGAATGAATGATGATGGTGAGAAGTATCACTCGTCAAAATTCATGAGAGTTGGTGCAATTCTCATGACACTCTTGACATAAAGATGGTAACACTCCAAGGTAGAAACAGAACAAAAGCTGAATTGGCATTTTGATCTGCGGGATACAACTACTTTGACCCAATCCTAGAAATGGATGAAGTCTTGGAGTTTGTTTCTCCTAGTCATTCGAATAGAATGGCAGCCGGACCACACGAGTATAAGGCATCGATAAGCGAATGCGCATACCCTTGATTATCAATTGATAGAGGATGGTGGGATACAACTAAAGAGAGCAACTCAAAGGAACATATAATTTTTCGAGTTGTGGATGCACAGATTAGTATGTCGAGCGAAGCTCAACATTTCTTCGGATAACCCATGCGAGAGAAGGTAGAATTGGCGAGTCACAATATGAATGGAGTACTCCTCAAGAGCACTCTTATTGTGATGTTTTGGTTCAACAAGGAACTTACGCCATAAGCGGTTCGTAGTATTTGGAAGAAGGAAATACCACAGACTTGAGGACTATCGCAAAGGTTACTAATATCCTAAAGGAACTAGCAACACTATCAACAGGAGGTAAGTAGGGTGAATCTCGGGTTCAAGAACCCAGGAATAGAATACCTACTACTAAATGGCATCACGGGATGCTTTCAAGAATAATGGCCAGAATCATCACACCGGGGATACAAAAGCATTGCTAAATTGCTAGGTGACTTCCTAAACACCTAAGGTCATAATAATAGTTCAACATATATGTCAAGGCAATAAATTACCTCAACGCACGGTTAGTGTGCTTATTACCGACCAAAAGGGCATCGAAGCGGGAGGAAGGGATTGCAAATGCATCAGACTATTTAGAGACCTGGGGTGACTCGGACAGCATAACGGCTGTAAATGCTCAAAATGATTTGAGACATCCTGCGAAATGGTGGCATAACTACTCAACATCACAATAACAAGGTTACGAGATCAACGGTTATCATACGAAATAGTAGGAACTGGCGGGCTTAAAACCAACAATCTTAAAGTCTATGGATTAGTAACACGTCATCACGATAGATAGATGAGAGGCCTAGTTCTTAACCCGTAGAAGAGAAGAGGATGACTCAGATCGAAGGCCATGAGGTATAAGGAGTAAAAAGAGCCTTCGTTCCTTCCACAATCAATTCCCTTACATATAACTAAAGCATTTCTAGACACAACCCGACCGGTTTGGCTTGGTAATCCTCTGAGCGATCGGGCTCGATACCAACGCTATCGGGACCCGATCCTAAGTCACACCGATCTAGCATGTAACACATCATATCACTTTGCGGCCTCACATACGGTATTCCCACGGTGTCGCCTTACCATGGCCGGGACCGTTTGCGCCTTTTGGCTCACGTATATGATAGTGTCGCTAGCATCCATATGACAAAGAACCGGGCCGACATGGCTAGTCGTGAACCCAGCGGCGCTAACCCATGGGGACAGGCATACATGAATCACATCGAGCATGTCGGTCATCAGCGTATAAATTCGGGCTGTAGCACTGGGCTAACAGGACTCCGGTATCCCGGGCTGTGAGCTAGGCAGGACTCGAATAACACCGCGTGACATTTCCCGAAGGAACGGACATAAGGCAGTGAAACACATGCCGGCCGATCAAGTGTCCAGCGGTAGTCTTTGGGCTAGCAGGACTCCGGTGAACCGGGCATGGCGGACTACTATCGCTCGAAGCACGAGACTACATTTCCCCATATGAGAGGCTGCCAAGGATAAACAACTAGATTGTCGGATCCCACATACCAAGCATTTCAAACATACACACAATATGCTCAATATGTGTAAATACATCATGGCATCACAACATAACTCTCGACTCAAATATTTATTCATTAGGCTCAGGGGCGAGATATTACAAACATGGGTCTCATGACCCAACACTCGAGCATACAAGTCAAAACACAAGCGGAAGCTAATCATGTCGAATCTGAGACAACTATAAATGAAAAAGGCTGAGAAGCGACTATCTACCGAGATCTGCCGAGGGCACAAGATCGTGGTGAGGTAACAAGCTAAGCGTCGAAGCCCGTGGAACTACTAGCGAGGCTGGCGTCTCTCGCAAAACATAAAATAAGCAAGCGTGAGTACAATTGTACTCAGCAAGACTTACAAGAACTAACTACATATGCATCATTATCAAAAGGGGTGGTGGAGTTTGACTGCAGCAAGCCAGCTTTGACTCGGTGGCTATCTGAACTACATTGCAAGTAACTCTTTTGAGGTGGCGCTACGAGTCCACATATTCACCATATCAATACACCACTATGGACCCGCTCCGTCTCCCTACGAGCGCCATCCATAGCACTCACGCTTATCTTGCGCATTTTAGAGTATCCACTTTCACTTGTCTATGAACTGATATAGGCAACCCGAAGTCCTTTTCAGCGGACACGGCTATTGAATAGATCATATTAAACCTGCGAGGGTGTACTTCTTCACACGCTCTCACCACTTACCGTCGTTTTTACGACATGTACTCGGCAACCTTCAGCGGAAGCCCAGCGTGGGTGGCGGCCACGGCCTACCTAAACACTCAAGTCCCTAGTCGGGTTTATCGCCTATTCGGGTTCCATCCGTGAGGAGTCCGGCCTAGGTTTCCCATACAGCCCGAGCGATGTGTGCGGGGTTCCCGAGATACCAAGCGGGCATTAATTTTACAGGGCCACGGTGCCTACCGCAACACAACCCACCCCTAAGGTCAGCGTTGCGTGCATTTGACATGCTACAAACACGAAACTACTTGCAACTCCGGATGAGGACAAGGGTGGTTAAGAAGCCGAGAGGGTCAATTAAGGATCCCAATGCGTGGTAATAACTGTTTCATGGATCACAAACACAGAACTCAGTTCACGAGGGCGGTTTCAATGAGACAACCCACCATGTACTCCTACATGGCCTCTCACGCTACCTTTACCAAATCGTGTTCACACACTTAGCTCACACACAATAGGACATGTTCATAACAATTCCAATTCATTCCCGATGAATCAGACCTGACTCAACTCTAAGCGATAGCGGGCATGACAAACAAGCAAAATGAGTAGGCACAAAGGGCTCAAACAACTCCTACTCATGCTAGTGGGTTTCATCTAATTCTTGTGGAATGACAGGTCATGTAGAGGATAAAGGGTTCAGCTACGCAGCAAGTAACACATGAGTCGTTGTTGTCCTAATGCAGTAAAATAGAGCAGGAAGCGAGAGAGTGGGATTATATCGGAATGAACAAGGGGTTTTGCTTGCACGGCACTACGAAGATAATATAGTTCTTCATCGGTGTCATTGAATTCATCGTCGATGCGTCGTCTACGAGAGGGACAATTACCGGCAAACAAGAGAGAACACAATCAATGCAATGCACATTCACATGAATGACATGTCATGTTAAGATCTGGATTCACCTAATGCATCGATAATCCAAGTTAATTGAAGTGGAATTCAAACAAGGTTGAACTCCAACTCCAAATGCTAGTTCATAAATTACCTAATCATGATTCATCCTATTCAGTGAGGTTAACTTGTTCAAACATGCATGAAAATGCCATAAACAGATTCTTCATATTTTTCTGATCATTTTCATATATAAATTATTTAATTTGAGATTCTGATTAAAAGTTATGAATATTTGAAGTTTGGGGTATTTTCTGAAATTTCCTGAATTATAATAAATCCAGAAATCAATTCTGCGTCGACCTTGCGTGCAGGTGGCGTCGGTGAGTCAACAGGGCTGGTCGGGTCAAACTGACGCTGGGACCCACTGGTCGATGAGTTAGTTTAACTAACTAATATCGATTAGTGTTAACCCTATTTAGTTAGTGGCGGACCCACCGTCGGTGACCACAGGAAGTCAAACCCTGGTCGGCCGGGGCTAATCCACCCGGCATCGAGTGCGCGCGGCAAGGCGAGGCGGCGGAGGCCTTGGGTTTCTTGCTCGGCGACCAAATGGACGGAGGAGAGGCTCTCTGGTGGTGGAAGAGCGCCCGCGTCGGGTGGTGCAAGTAGTTGGGCTCGGGGTCACCGGAAAAAGTCTTGCGGCGGCGTGTTTGGCGGCGGCGAGCTCAGGCGAGCTTCGGACACGTCGCTAGGAAACACGGCAGGAGGTGCGGAGGGTGCTGCGGGCTCCACAGGAACACGGTGAAGTGCGGTGAAGCGTTCGGTTGCGGCTATAAGTCACGGTGGCCCTGGCGGCGACATGGCGGCGGCGGAGAAACTCTCGGGTGCGGCGGTTGCGCAGTTAGGGAAGCGATCGACCGTGGGGAGAGAAGCAGACGGTGAGCTCACGTGGATCCCGTAGAGGTGGGCGGCGGGCTCGGGGAAGACGAGCAGCGGCGGAATCGGACGGGCGGCGATCCTCGGTGGCGAGGAGGAAAAACGTCGGGCGGGCGGGGGGCTTCTCGGTCGCGTGACTTCGGTGAGGTAGGGAGAGGTGGCGGAGCTCGAGGATAGCTTCAGGGCGGCTCGGGGATGGCGTGGTATGGTGGTGCACTGCGTCGGCGGCCAGGCGCGTTCAGGTTCGGGAGAGAGGCGAGACAGAGGAGGGATGAGGGCGAGGAAGTGGGCGAGAAGGCCGGGGTGATGCGTGGAGGCGCATGGGCGTCGGGGAGGAGGAGGCAGCCAGGCGGGAGGAGGTGGCGGCGTGTGGCCCTGTGCGCTTGCACGCCGCCCTGCCCTCTTGGCCTGAGGAGGAAGGCGACAGGGAACCAGGCGGTGGTGGGCTGGGCCGCTGGATTTGGGGCGGGTGGGCTGCGCAAGTAAGCCAGGTATGGTATTCTCTCTCTCTCTCTCTTTTATTTCCATTTTCTATTTTCTGTAATTATGTTTGGCTTTAATAAAAATGCGGGGCATTTCAAAGATCATGAAACTGGTCAATGTCCTTTGTTTGGAATATTTCCAACAACAAACATTTCAGTTTATGATTATTTGAGCATTTAAAATATTTTATAGTATTTAAATGCCCAAATGCAAATACCATATGAATTAATTCAAAACTCCAAATGTCATGGAAAACTGTGCAACATCTAAGTTCTTGTTTCCAGCATTTTCCAAAAATGGTGAACATTTTTGAAGGCCATTTGGTTCATTGAGAAATATTTCTTAGTTGAACCTATTTGAATTGTTTTTGGTGCTAGGGCTTGGTCATCCCCATTTCAAATTTCATGAAAATTCAAACATGATGCATGGATGCAATGCCACTAGTTACAAGCAAGCTCTAGGGCTGATCTGGGGCTGTGACACTCTTGTATCATCAGTGCCAGAGTATCAAATGAGGAATCAAGCGATCTCAACAATTTCTTCACCACCTCATGGTCGGTGATGTCAGTGGCACCAAGCGCTTGAAGCTCATTTGAGATGTCAGTGAGGCGATCGAAGGTTTGTTGAACATTTTCGTTGTCGAGTCTTTTGAAGCGGTTGAAGAGATTTCGAAGAACATCAACTCGAGAGTCTCGCTGAGTTGAGACTCCTTCATTTACTTTGGACAGCCTGTCCCAGATGAGCTTAGCAGTTTCCAAAGCACTCACTCTTCCATATTGTCCTTTGCTTAGATGGCCACATATGATATTCTTAAGCTTGAGAATCGAGTTGCTTGAATCTCTTCACATCGGCAGCATTCGGAGAAGGTGTGGTGAGGAACACCATTTTCCACAACATACCGAGATCATTGTCAATTGCCTCAAGATGCATTCGCATCTTGCTCTTCCAGTAGGGGTAGTCCGTCCCATCAAAGGTAGGACACCCAGCTGAGACCTTGATCATACCTGCGGTCGACACAACTAAAACTCCAGGTGGTTAAACCAAAATCACATAGAACAAGGGAGTACCTTGCTCTGATACCAATTGAAAGTGCGTTATATCGACTAGAGGGTGAATAGGCGATTTTATGAATTCTTCAATGAGGAATTTGCGGTGAGGAAATTCCTAAGTGAAGAACTACTTACAGCG
The DNA here is from genome assembly GCA_021605205.1 of Aegilops longissima. Taxonomy (NCBI): domain Eukaryota; kingdom Viridiplantae; phylum Streptophyta; class Magnoliopsida; order Poales; family Poaceae; genus Aegilops; species Aegilops longissima. The sequence goes on from JAHIAM010018312.1 coordinate 30,568, forward strand.
GAATAAGTACTCGAAGTAAGCATAAGAGAATGCGGACATGGTCATCATGATGAAATGAAGACAATCAAAAGTCTGAAAGCGTAAACACAGGATAGCACAAGATGAAGACAAGCGGTGAAGAAATTGGGCGAGGAAATTGAGAAAGTCTTGATCAAAGTCTTCAAACACAGATATGAGCGAACACTCAACACGATGGTGAGGAAATGAAAGAGTTGAGGAAATAGAACCAGATTAGGTTGGTGAAGACAATGATTTGGTAGACCAGTTCAAGCTGCTGTCTCGGTTATGCGTCTAGTTGGGCGGTGAGTATTTAAACTCGAGGACACACAGTCCGGACACCCGATCGGTGAGCATGCAGCTCGGGACACCAAGTCCTCTTGTATTCTCCTTGAACTAAGGTCACCTGGACCTCGTCCAATCACTCGTGGTAAGTCTTGAGCGACTTCCAAACCTTCACAGACTTCGGTCACTCGGCGATCCACAATTCCTCTTGGATGCTCTAGACCATGGCCGCCTAACCGTCTGGAAGAAGCACAGTCTTCAAAGGTAACAAGCGTCGGATCCACGCAGGATCAATCTCTTGATGATGCTCAATCACTTTGGGTTTATAGGGGTTTGGTTTTGGGTTTTCCTCACTTGATGATTTTCGCTCAAAGTCCTCGGAGGATGGGTTGCTCTCAAATGACAAGTGTCAAGTTCTCTCGGAGCAGCCAACCAGCTAGTGGTTGTAGAGGCTGGCTATTTATAGCCTAGGAGCAGCCCGACATGATAAGACATAAATGCCCTTCAATGATATGACCGTTAGGTGGATAAGATATTTTGGGACATCGGCGCATGACCTGACAGCGTTCTGAAATTTGATTTTCAAATTCCTCGGGGCTATCATGTTCCTCCTTTGTGTAGGCAATCCGCTTTGGCGAATTCCTAACTCCTCGGTCGAGAACAAATTCCTCGTGACTAGAAGAACTTCGTCTCATCCTTTGAAGAAATTGAGTGAGCTGTATGAGATTTCAAAGGCTTCACTCGAAGGGATTGGTAGGTGTAGGATTTTGAGTTGAGCATCACATGGAAAATTTTCCTTAGTATTTCCTCGACTCCCTTTAACGATGCAGTGTTTCCTATGACTCAAGAAAGAAAGCGAAACTACGAAAACAAAAGTCTTCACGCTTCATGTTCCTCAAATGAATACCAAGTCTTCAAGGTCACACCAATTTCTTCACTTTCAAAGTCTTGAAAGTCTTGAGAATATCAAAGTCTTGATCGAAGAACTTCATTTTTAGAGGGTCGACTTTCTCTGTAAATATCAAACTCCTCATAGACTTATAGACCTGTGTACACTCATAAACACATTAGTCCCTTAACCTATAAGTCTTCAATACACCAAAATCACTAAGGGCACTAGATGCACTTACAGCTTCACCAACAAAGGCAGGCCGCTCCCAGTAGAACCCTCACCTTGGCGTTACATCGAGCCGGTGCATGGCAGCGGTGGGAGGACCGGAGACGCCGCGACCACGGTGCACTCTCCTCCCCCACAACCGCGACAGCAGCCACCGGCTCGTCGGACCGACGCCTGTGACAACGTTTCCACAACATCATCCGACCCGCGAACCTGCTGCGACTAACGTCGAGTTCTTAGAGAGCGAGCTCAGGAAGACGCTCGAACTACCATAGAGCGACAACGGGAGGCGCGCCATCAGTTGGATCGGCGTGCAGGGCCTGCTATGGACCACCCAGCGCTGGGGGGCTCTGGCGACCTGCCTTACGAGGTCGGTTGTCCGGCCTTTACCGGAGAGCTGCAGCAGTTCCAGTGGCCCTCCCACCGCACGTTCAAGCCTGATGTTGGGGAAAAGTACAACGACAAGACTCACCCATCGGAGTTCCTCAGCATCTACACCATCGCGATGCAAGCCGCCGGGGCTCGCGACGACAAGGTGCTCGCCAACTAATTTCCATTGGTGCTTAAGCCCAACGTCATGTCGTGGTTGATGCACCTGCTAGTGGATTCCATCTCTTCCTGGTTGGATCTGTACCGCGAGTTTGTTGGCGCCTTTACCGGAGGCCACCAAGCTCCTGGCCAGGCAAGTAACTTTCATGTCATCCCCCAGAAGGACGGCGAGCCCCTGCGTAAGTACATACAAAGATTCAGCCGTGTGCCGTACACCATCCCAGATGTTCATCTCGCCGCTGTCATCAGTGCGTTCCATCAGAATGTACGTAGCCATAAGATGCGTGAAGAGTTGCGATGAACAAGGTCAAGGATGTAGCCGAACTTTATATTACGGGTGGCAGATAATGCTCGGGCTGAGGAAGGAAGGAAGTACCCGGCGAGGGCCTTGTGCGGAAATCGACTCCGCAGACGAGGGCGCGCTGCCCGATGAAGAAGGGCTGGCGCCGCAACAGGAAGCGTAAGGGTAAGACTGTGCTTGCCGTTGAGGATCCGGCGACCCGGCGCCGCCAAGAAGGCCAAAGGCTGATGACCCGGCAAGGAGGTTGCGGGTGAGCGCTTCTAGGGCCTTAGCGACGCCGACAAACTAGAGTGGCTCCGACAAGAAATCTTGCAAGATCGCAGCACCAAGGGCCATGACCTCGAACTGCCGACAAGTTGAGCTACTCATGAGAAAGCGAAGCTGAATATGAAAGGCGAGACAAGGAGAAGGGTCGAGGATGGTCTTTGAGGTCCGGCAAGAAGTGTGGCGGCCAAGGAGGTCGCCGCGGCAAAAGTAATCAACAAGAGGCCGCTCGGGGCGCGACAAGAAGGAGGAAGATGATGATCGGGGCGAGGATGGCGAGTCCGTGACATAATTCAAAAAGCTACAGAGGCCATGTGCGTCGGCGGTGGCGCCTCGCTGCACACCTCTCACCGCCAATTGAAGTAGTGGGCGTGAGGTCATTCTTGGCGAGCCATCGTTCGATGCCCGAAGCCGAAGTGGTCCTACGCCCATCATTTTTGACACGAGGATCACCACGATCGCACAACTGCGGTCGGGTGTTTGCCGATGTAAGTTTCACCAACAATCGCAACCTCGAGGTGACAAAAGTCTTTGAGTGGACAGTGGGGCGGTGTGAATTTGATCTCGCTTGTGATGATCAAGCTGCAGATTCGATGGAGATCTCGAGGAGGCGGCGCGTTTCAAGGGGTCAACACAGGAAGAGTCGGCGAAATGTAGAATTCGCTGCCCGTTACGTTTGAGGCGAGCTGAACTATAGGACGGAGAAGATGCGTTTTTATGTCGCGCGATCCTTGCCATAAAACGGGATCCTTGGCTGCCCAGCACTGGCGAAGTTCATGGCGGTGTCGCACTACGCCTACAACACATTGAAGATGCCGGGGCCGCTTACCATCATCACCGTCCCCTTCACAAGAAAGACACGCTCATCTGCGCCTACCAACTCTACCGAGAAGCAGTTGCAGCAACTGCCGCCAAGGCACGTTGTAACACCCCGGAAGTAACTTTCCATATTTGTAACTCCAACTCTTGCCATTTTCGGCATTGTGATATGATTTCCCTCCGTGGTTGGGTTTTTCTCCATTTAGCATTTTGTCCATGTCATGCATTTTATATCATGTCATCATGTGCATCGCATTTGCATACGTGTTCGTCTCATGATTACGAGCATTTTTCCGTTGTCCGTTTTGCAATCCGGCACTCCTATCTCCCCGGCGGCCCTTTTACGTTTTCCGTGTGCAGGTACTAAACCTTCTTGGAATGGACGAGGTTTGTCTAGTGGCCTTGGTATACCACCGTAGACCACAGGTCAAGTTTGGTCATTTGGAGCTCGTTTGGTACTCAGCGGTTAACGCACTCTCATAAAAGCCTCTTTTAAGTTGCAGCCCAACACCCTTTCAAAACAGCCCAACAACCCATCTAAGTCACTCCCATGCTCTCCGTCGTTCGATCACGATCGTGTGGTAGAAAACTACACCTCATTTGGACTCTCCTAGCTCCCTCTATGCCTATTTAAGCAAACCCCTCCAAATCTCGGGTCTAACCCTAGCCTTCCCTACCTCGCGCCCGGACGAGCGTCCAGCTCCGCTTGGACACGTCCGCCCACCAGCCGCCACGCGCCCGGCCACTCGAAACACGCCACGTGGGGCGCCCGCAGCACGCCGCGCCATGAGCCAGCGAGCCACGGCAGCCCGCCCGGGCGCCTCCGCCTCCCCGCGCCCGCCCGCCGCCGCCGCCTCCCGCCCGCCACCGGCCGCGCCCGCCTCCCGCCCGCCCGGCCCAGCGCCGCCGCCTCGGCCGCCTCCCGCCGCCCGGCCCAGCGCCTCCGCCTCGCCGCCCGCTCTCATCTCGCCGGCGCGCCCGGTCGCCGCCGCCCGCCGCCTCCGCCGGCGCGCCGCCGCCGAGCTCCGGCCCGACCCGCGGCGCCTCCTCTCCCTCCGGCGCCCGCCCTTGCGCCCTCGCCGCCCGATCCGATCGGGCGGACCCCGAACCGAGATCCCGTTGACTTCTTCCCCCCCTCTTTTTCTTCCAAGTTTTGCCTCTTAGTGATATTTTGTTGCATTTTCAGCGGAGCGTAACTTTGCATCTGTAGATCCATTTTGCGCGTATCATATGTCAAAATGTTCGCCTCAAAGTGCAGATCATTTTATCTCATTGCATCATTTTCATTTGAGCTCATCTTGATGCCCGAAATGCTGTTGGAATAGGGCTATGTGATGTTAGTTTCTGTTTCTTAACAGAACTTGCACTTTTGTTATTTTTGTCATGATTGATGTGTGCATCCTATGAATTTGAGTCCTATATATGTTTTGTAATATGCCATGCCATCTTTCCAGGGGTCTATGCCATGTATTTTTGTGATCTATGTGGTGACTAGCACAAGCATGCAAAGTAGGTGTCTGATGTTGCTGTTTTCACCATGTTTAGTGATATTTTGATGCCATGTTAACTTGATGATACCGAGAGATCTATGCATATTTTGGGATACTTCAGTAAGGATGTTTTGTTAAACATGTCTTGATCTATCCATCCATGCCTTTGTTTGCAATTATGGAGTGCCATAGCTTGAGTCAATCGAGCTCTACTTTTGCTATCAAATGTTTCCTGGTAGATTGTTTACATGTTATTCAACTTTGCCTAGGTTGTTGTGGTTGATCCATGTATGCTATGTTATTGTTCTTGCCATGTATGTCTTCTATGTCATGTCTTCTTGATGTATGTATGCTTATTTTATCATATAAGGCTCTGTAGTGAGTGCATTGAGCTTGTAAACATGCCTACTTGTTATCAGTTTTTGACATGTCATGTTGCTGAATCTGTTAACGAAACTTTCGATATTGACATGGGTGTTACTATATTTTCTGATCCTTTTTGGCTTATGGTCAGTAAGGGACTTTTGTTCTATGCTTTGAGTAGATTCATGCCATGCCTTGTTTTGATATTTTAAGTTCCTGTAGCATGTAGTTTTGCTGCTCTGAACATTGCAACCTGATGCTGTTTTTGCCATGTCCAGCCTGATATTTTGTGCACTTTTGCCATGCTTGTTTGAACCTGTTATGATGTGATCTAGCCGTAGCTCAGTGCTCATCTTTTGTCGAGCATCTTGTGTAGATCACTGCCATGTGCTTTGTTGATACGTTTGGGTGCAGTAGCTTAATTTATTGTTGCTTGCTAAGTGGCATCATCTGTTAATGGCAGATTCGTGCCATTCTTGTTTTGCTTGTCATTTGCAAACCGTGCATCCGATTCGGTGATCTTTATATCGATTTCAACGAAATCATCTCATCTTTCAGTGGCATACTTGGTTTGCCAAGTTGATGCCTAGTTCATCATTTACCTTCGGGCCTTTGCTCGCATTGCATATCACATCTCGCATATCATGCCATGTTTTGCATCATGTTGATTGTGCATTGCACCGTGATTTATTGTGGTTCCTTTGTTTGTGTTCTTGCTTTGGGTAGAGCCGGAGGCGAGTGCGTGAGCGAGGAACCTGTTGAAAGCTTCGAGGATCAAGCTTTCGACAACTCGAGAACATTGCGAGCAAGATGACCATACCCTCGAAATCACTTCTATCTTTGCTATGCTAGTTGCTCGCTCTTTTACTATGCCTATGCTGCGATGCCTACCACTTGCTATATCATGCCACCCATATTGCCATGTCAGCCCTAACCATCCTTTTCCTAGCAAACCGTTGTTTGGCTATGTTACCGCTTTGCTCAGCCCTCTTATAGCGTTGCTAGTTGCGGTGAAGCTGAAGTTTGTTCCTTGTTGGAACATGGAGATGTTGTTCCTTTTGGAACATGTTTACTTGTTGGGATATCACAATATATATCTGCTATAATTAATGCATCTATATACTTGGTAAAGGGTGGAAGGCTCGGCCTTATGCAGTGTTTTGTTCCACTCTTGCCACCTAGTTTCCGTCATACGGTGTTATGTTCCTTGATTTTGCGTTCCTTACGGTTGGGTGATTTATGGGACCCCCTTGACAGTTCGCTTTGAATAAGACTCGTCCAGCAAGGCCCAACATTGGTTTTACCATTTGCCACCTAAGCCTTTTCCCCGGGTTTCGCGAGCCGAGGGTCATCTTTATTTAACCCCGGACGGTGCTCCTTGAGTGCTGGCCCAACCTAGAGTGCTTTGCAGCGCCCCTCAAGGTAACTTGAGGTATGGTTTTAGTTATGCGGACTGTTCATCCGGTGTGCCACGAGCGAGATATGTGCAGCTCCTATCGGGATTTGTCGGCACATTCGGGTGGCTTTGTTGGTCTTGTTTTATTCTGTCGAAATGTCTTGTAGTCCGGGATTCGAGATTGATCGGGTCTTCGGTAGAAGAATATCCTTCGTTGACCGTGAGAGCTTATAATGGGCTAAGTTGGGACACCCTGCAGGGTAATATCTTTGAAAGCCGTGCCCGCGGTTATGAGGCAGATGGGAATTTGTTAATGTCGGTTGTAGAAAACCAAAGTTGACCTCAATAAAATACACATCAACGCGTGTGTAACCGTGATGGTCTCTTCTCGTGGTCCGGGAAGTGAACACTGATGTTGGAGTTATGTCGGCGTAAGTAGTTCAGGATCACTTCTTGATCGCTACTAGTTTCACGTCCGTGCTTTGCTTCTCTCCTCGCTCTCTTTTGCGAATGTAGCCACCATATATGCTAGCCGCTTGCTGCAGCTCCACTTTACAACCTGTCCTTCCTATAAGCTTAAATAGTCTTGATCTCGCGGGTGTGAGATTCTGAGTCCCATGACTCACAGATACTTCAAAACAGTTGCAGTGCCGGCGATGCGGTGCAGGTGGCGCATCCGAGCTCAAGTGGGAGTTCGACGAGGCGTGGTCGTTATTATGTGTCTTTCTGATGATCGATGTAGTGGTGCCAGTTGGGACGATCGGGGATCTGTGTAGCATTTGGGGTATCTTCTTTTATTTTGGTTCGTAGTCGGACCTTGAGTGTACTCGAATGATGGATGTTTATTTATGTCTTGTGTGAAGTGGCATTGTAAGCCAACTATGTATCTCTTTCCTTATGTATTACATGGGTTGTGTGAAGATTACCTCACTTGCGACATTGCTTTCAATGCGGTTATGCCTCTAAGTCGTGCCTCGACACGTGGGAGATATAGCCGCATCGGGGCATACAAGTTGGTAATCGAGCCTTCCCGACTTAGGAGCCCCTACTTGATTGTTTCTTTGGCGTTGTTGAGTCTAGAATGGAAAATGTTTTGAGTCTTAGGATTATATATATCGGAGTAGGATTCTTTTTACTCCCGGTCCTTAAATAGCTCTGTGAGGTCTCTGACGTAGAGTTTTGACTCTCCTCTCCTCAAATTTCACTAAAAAAATTTAGGATCACGTGGGTATCTTGGAATCGTTCGATGGTTTTGTGGCGAGAACATTGTTCTTGGTGCCTCCGACATTTAGGGGTTGTGGCGGTGTCCGGGAGTTGAGCTCCGAGGTGTTGTCGTCACAATTTTATCGTTCGATTCTGGAATACGAGTTTTACCGACATCGAAATCTCTTTTGTGCAGTTGTTGGTGAGATAACCCGATAGCCCGATCTTGGCGAGTCGGGAGTATTGCCATGACTTGTATAACGGATGTTTTTGAAGGTCGAGGTACACGATTTCGAGGATTTCTTGGTTATGTGTTGACGGATGGATACATTTGGATCTAGGTATTGTTAGTTTGGGTGATATATTTTGTGTCCCTGTATCCCCAACACCAGATTGCATAACCAGAAAGTTTGGGAGTTTATAGGTGGGAATTCTAGTAGCTTACGGGATATTCTTCCGACGGATGTATGATTTGAGATTGGGGTTCAACGTCTAGTGGTCCGCCCATTCACGGTCGATTCTGATGGTGCGAGGCGTCTTAAAGAATCCTTGGCTATGCTGATTCGGGGCGTCTTGTTTGTCATTCGTGGCGTCCGCTATCACGTCGTGTCCGTGTGGGCCCCCACGAACACTTTGGCGAAATCTCTATCATGTGTTTGTTCGGCTCATTTTAGAAGCCAATCTTTTGTTTTCGGTTGTGATATTCGATTTGTTTCTAAGGCAGATGTTGTTTCCATATCTTTATCTAAGTGGCTTCTCACCTTAATGGGCGTGTGATGATTAACTTTGGAATTCATTCGTTCATTCTTGTTGAATGTTTATTGTGAAGACTATATGTTGCAATTTCTATCCGTTGATTCTACTTGACTATTTGTCTATCAAAGGACTAACGGATGTCACCCTCTTGAGATGGCTCCATAGCGTCGAATCCGGATCGCAATGATGGGGATCGGTCAACCCTCCACCTCCACCTCCGCCTCCGGAGGCACGGCAAGCTATCATGGCAGCCACCAATGCCAATGCTCGGATGATTTTGCAGCTCTTGCAAGAAGCGTACTCGAGGGCAAGGCAATCAAGGAAATCAAGGTCAAGGCAACAATCAGCCGCACTTTGCTACTCTCGATCGGTTCCTCGCTAATCAGCGAAGTCTTTCGGTTTATGTGTTGAGGCTCTGACGCTGACGATTGGCTTGTGGACATTTGCAAGCATTTTGATTGTAGCAATGTCGGACACGAGGACTTTGTCAAGTTTGCATCGTTTCAACTCAAGGATCAAGCTCTTTGAGTGGTACCGACAATACAAAGATTCGAGAGGAGGTCGTGTCATTACAGGATGAGTTCGCCGTGATTTCAGAGCTCACCACATTCGAAAAGTGTTGTTGAGAGCAAGCGTGAGGAGTTCCGCAATCTCAAGCAGGGCAACATGTCGTGTATCAATACAATATCCAGTTCGAAGCTTCGCTTCGTTTTGCTAAGCAAGGCGTACACGATGAAAAAGTATGATCTATCAATTCGGAGGTGGTGCGAGAGAAGATCTGCAATTAGCTCTTGTGCTTTTGAGCGAGATAAGTATGATGATTTCTACAACATGGCCTTTGAAGCAAGAAGCTGCCCAGCTCAAATGTGAGGCTTCTAAGAAGAGAATCGGGGATGCAGTTCGGTCTTCTTCTTCCTCTCAAGTGGCAGCTAAGCAGCGAAGTTCTACCTTCCTCCTCCTCCGTTCCGTCGGCCTTATCGCGAGAAGAACTCAGGTGGCGTGGATCTTCCACCCACCCAACCCAGCTATCAGAACAAGTCTAATTCTCAAGCTCCAAGGTCAAGTGCTCCTTACCACCGTCGGCTCTACGAGGTGACTTGCAACAAATGTCGTGAGAAAGGTCACTATGCGAACAAGTGCTTCAACAGGCGCCTTCCGCCTCCTCCTCCTGTGAAATCTTCCAGCAATGCGGTGGTCAAGCATAATCCAAAGCATGCCAAGGTCAATATGATGAATGCAGCTCAAGCGGAGGAATCTTGATGTGATAATGGGTAATCTCGATTAATAATATTCCTGCAAAAGTCTTATTTGATCTTGGTGCATCGCATTGTTTCATCTCAAGACCAATTGCATCTAAGCATGAGTTGGGTTATCAAGAATTGCCTAGTTCCCTATCAATTGTGTCCCGGGTAAGCAAATGACAGCTAATAATTATGTCCGGATGTTTCTATCAAGATGGGCGATTATAGATTTCTGGCTAAACCAATTGTTCTCGGTGACTCGGATATTGATCTTATTCTCGGGATGGGTGGCTTTATCGGCACAAACCTCAGCTTGATTGTGCTGCGGGGAAATTCAATTGACTCACTCTTCTAATGATGTGATCATCTATGCGCTCGTGATGAAACCATTGGTTGTTTTCTCTCAATGAGAAGGCGAATTGAATGCTATCTCTCGATTCGATCGTTTGTGAGTACCAAGATGTCTTTCGGAAGAGCTTCGGGTATGCCTCCTCATCGGCGATTGAATTCGTTATCAATCTTGAGCACAGCCTTGAACCCGTTTGCAAGCGTCCATACAAGCTTGGACCTCATGAGCTGAAGGAATTGAAGAAGCAGCTCGATGAACAAGAGCGTCTGGGTTTGATCGGACCGAGTTCATCTCCTTGGGGTTGTGGTGTTCTTTTTGTCCGGAAGAAGGATGGCGCGGACCGACTTTCGTCGATTACCGTCCATTGAATAAGAAGACAATCAAGAACAAGTATCCACTTCCCAACATCAATGAGCTTTTGAGCAACTCAAAGGTGATAAAGTGTTCTCCAAGCTTGACCTTCGTATGGGCTATCATCAGATTCGCATTCGTGAACAAGATATTCCCAAGACAGCATTCAGAACAAGCTTTGGTTCTTATGAATATACTGTCATGTCTTTCGGCCTCGTCAATGCTCCTCCAACTTTCTCTCGGATGATGAACTTCATTTTCAACCCCTACACCAATGAATTCGTCTTGGTCTATCTTGATGATATTTTGGTCTTCTCCAAGAATAAGAAGGATCATGCCAAACATTTGCGATTGGTGCTAGACAAGCTCAAAGAGTACCAATTCTATGCTAAGTTCTCCAAATGTGAATTTTGGCTTGATGAAGTGCTTTATCTTGGTCATATCATCTCCGCCAAGGGCATCGCTGTTAATCCAGAAGGTGTCCGCAATTGTGAATTGGGAACCTCCTCGAATGTCAAGCAGCTCCATGATTTTCTTGGTCTTGCAAGCTATTGCGAAGATTCGTTGAGAACTTCTCCAAGATTGCAAAGCCTCTTTCCAACCTCCTCGAAGCATGTGAAGTATATACGGTCTCACGAGTGTGGCGTTGCTTTCAATACTCTCAAAGAGAAACTCGTCACAGCTCTGTCTTGACTCCTCTGATGAATCCAAGCCATTTGAAGTTTTACGTGATGCTTCTCTTCAAGGTCTCGGTCTGTGTTAATGCAAGAGAAGAGAGTTGTGGCTTATACCTCTCGTCGATTGAAGCCCAGCGAAAAGAACTACCCCACTCACGATCTTGAGTTGGCGGCGTTGTCCATGCATTAATAACGTGGAGACATCTCTTGTTGGGAAGGAAAGTGGACATTTTCACCGATCACAAGAGTCTCAAGTACATCTTCACTCAGCCCAACCTCAACCTCGAGCAGACTCGATGGGTGAAATGATTCAAAGTACAACCCAAGTATTGAATATACTCAAGGCAAAGCCAATGTCATTGCAGATGCTTTGGCGGGAAGGCTTCTTGTGAGTCTAATCCTCAAGCCCTTCGGCGGATCTTTGTGAAGCTTTCCATAGCTGAATCTTCAAGTTGTTCCTCAAGGCTTTCTTGCCAACCTCATAGTCTCTCCTACTTTGGAAGATCAGATTCGTGAGGCTCAACTTCGGATGCCATGGTGAAAAAGGTGAAGCGTGGTATCGACAAGGGCATTTCAAGTACAAGTGCTTCCACATTGATGACAAAGATACCCTTTTCTTTGAGGACGGATTGTGGTTCCTAAGGGTGATCTGAGAAAAGTCATTATGAGCGAGGCTCACAATTCACTTCTATCCATTCATCACGGAAATGCGAAGATGTACCGGGATCTCAAGCGATCATATTGGTGGACTCGAATGAAGCGAAATTGCTCAATTCGTGAATGAGTGTGATGTCTGCGAAGAGTGAAAGCAGAACACCAAAGACCAGTTGGTCTCCTCCAACCTCTTGCTATTCTAGAATGGAAGTTTGATCATATCGAGATGGACTTCATATTTGGATTTCCAAAGTCCAAGCGTGGAAATGATGCTATCTTCGTTGTCATTGACAAGCTTACTAAAGTGGCTCATTTTCTTCCTATCAAAGAATCTATCACAGCAGCTCGGTTGGCGAGCTATACACCTCGAGATTGTCTCCTTGCGGCATTCCACAAGTGATCTCTTGGACCATGGCAGCATCTTTACCTCCAAGTTTTGGGATTCTTTTGAAGGCCATGGGCACCAACATTCGTTTCAGCACAGCTTTCCATCCTCAAACAAGTGGCCAAGTTGGCGAGTTAATCAAATCCTTGAAGATATGCTCGGGGCTTGTGTCATTTCTTTCGGTATGAAGTGGGAAGATTGTCTTCCATATGCGAGTTCTCCTACAACAACAGCTTCCAAGCGAGTTCGGGCAAGGCCCCATTCGAAATTCTCTATGGCGAGAAAGTGCGTACTCCTCTCAATTAGTGCAGAGACAGGTGAGCGCCAACTTCTTGGCAATGACTTGATCACGAAGCGGAAGAAATGTGCAAAGTCATTCGTGAGAATCTCAAAGCCGCATAATCGCGCGGAAAAACTATTATGATGATAAGCACCGTGATGTGGCTTTTGAAATCGGAGACCATGTCTACCTCCGCGTCTCTCAATGAAAGGCACTCGTCGCCCGGTATCAAAGGGAAGCTTGCCCCTAGATCGTGGGTCCTTTCAAGATCATTGGGAAAAAAGCGATCTAGCCTATCAACGAGCTTCCATCCAACTTTGCAAGCGTGCATGATGTGTTTCACGTGTCACAACCGCCAAGTGCTTCAAGACTCTGAGCGCACTATCAACCGAAGAGATTGACCTTCAAGAAGATCTCTCTTATCATGAGCACCCGTTGTTATTCTTGAAGAAACCGGCGCAAGATTCGCAACAAGTCAATCAAATTCCTGAAAGTGAAGTGGTCACACCATTCCGACCGAGAAGCTACACGGGGCGCGAGGATCACCTCCATTCGAATATCGGAGTTCTTTCGGTCCTAGATCTCGGGGCGAGATCCTCTTGTAGTGGTGGAGTGTTGTAACACCCGGAGTAACTTTCCATATTTGTAACTCCAACTCTTGCCATTTTCGGCATTGTGATATGATTTCCCTCCGTGGTTGGGTTTTCTTCATTTTGCATTTTGTCCATGTCATGCATTTTATATCATGTCATCATGTGCATCGCATTTGCATACGTGTTAGTCTCATGATTCGAGCATTTTTCCGTTGTCCGTTTTGCAATCCGGCACTCCTATCTCCCCCGGCCCCTTTACGTTTTTCCGTGTGCAGGTACTAAACCTTCTCGGAATGGACGAGGTTTGTCTAGTGGCCTTGGTATACCACCGTAGACCACGGTCAAGTTTGGTCATTTGGAGCTCGTTTGGTACTCAGCGGTTAACGCACTCTCGCAAAAGCCTCTTTTAAGTTGCAGCCCAACACCCTTTCAAAACAGCCCAATAACCCATCTAAGTCACTTCCATGCTCTCCGTCGTTCGATCACGATCGTGTGGAAAGCTACACCTCATTTGGACTCTCCTAGCTCCTCTATGCCTATTTAAGCAAACCCCTCAAATCTCGGGTCTAACCCTAGCCTTCCCTACCTCGCGCCGGACGAAGCGTCCGCTCCGGCCGGACCGTCCGCCCCCACCCGCCGCGCCGCCCTCGAGCACGCCCGTGGGCGCGCCTTGAGCCGCGAGGCCACGGCAGCCCGCCCGCCGCCTCCGCCTCCCGCGCCCGGCCGTCCGCCGCCGCGCCTCCTCCGCCGCCACCGGCGCGCCCGCCTCCCGCCGCCCGCTTGCCGCGCGCGCCTCGCGCCTGCGCGCCGCCATCTCCATCCGCCAGCGCCCCGTTCGCGCCGCCCGCCGCCTCTGCGGCGCCGCCGCGCCCTACGAACCCGGCCCCGACCCGCTGGCCTTCCTCTCCCTCGGCGCCGCCGCTGCTCCATCGCCGCCGCCCGATCCGATCGGGCGGACCTGAACCGAGATCCCGTTGACTTCTTCCCCCCCTCTTTTTCTTCCAAGTTTTGCATCTCAGTGATATTTTGTTGCATTTTCAACGGAGCGTAACTTTGCATCTGTAGATCCATTTTGCGCGTATAATATGTCAAAATGTTCGTCTCGAAGTGTAGATCATTTCATCTCATTGCATCATTTTCATTTGAGCTCATCTTGGTGCCCGAAATGCTGTTGGAAGAGGGCTATGTGATGTTAGTTTCTGTTTCTTAACAGAACTTGCACTTTTGTTATTTTTGTCATGATTGATGTGTGCATCTTATGAATTTGAGTCCTACATATGTTTTGTAATATGCCATGCCATCTTTACAGGGGTGTATGCCATGTATTTTTGTGATCTATGTGGTGACTAGCACAAGCATGCAAAGTAGGTGTCCTGATGTTGCTGTTTTCAGCCCTGTTTAGCTGATATTTTGATGCCATGTTAACTTGATGATACCGAGAGATCTATGCATATTTTGGGATACTTCAGTAAGGATGTTTTGTTAAACATGTCTTGCTCTATCCATCCATGCCTTTGTTTGCAATTATGGAATGCCATAGCTTGAGTCAATCAAGCTCTACTTTTGCTATCAAATGTTTCCTGGCAGATTGTTTACATGTTATTCAATTTTGCCTAGGTTGTTGTGGTTGATACATGTATGCTATGTTATTGTTCTTGCCATGTATGTCTTCTATGTCATGTCTTCTTGATGTATGTATGCTTATTTTATCATATAAGGCTCTGTAGTGAGTGCATTGAGCTTGTAAACATGCCTACTTGTTATCAGTTTTTGACATGTCATGTTGCTGAATCTGTTAACGAAACTTTCGATATTGACATGGGTGTTACTATATTTTCTGATCCTTTTTGGCTTATGGTCAGTAAGGGACTTTTGTTCTATGCTTTGAGTAGATTCATGCCATGCCTTGTTTTGCTATTTTAAGTTCCTGTAGCATGTAGTTTTGCTGCTCTGAACATTGCAACCTGATGCTGTTTTGCCATATCCAGCCTGATATTTTGTGCACTTTTGCCATGCTTGTTTGAACCTGTTATGATGTGAACTAGCCGTAGCTCAGTGCTCATCTTTTGTCGAGCATCTTGTGTAGATCACTGCCATGTGCTTTGTTGATACGTTTGGGTGCAGTAGCTTAATTTATTGTTGCTTGCTAAGTGGCATCATGCTGTTAATGGCAGATTTGTGCCATTCTTGTTTTGCTTGTCATTTGCAAACCGTGCATCCGATTCGGTGATCTTTATATCGATTTCAACGAAATCATCTCATCTTTCAGTGGCATACTTGGTTTGCCAAGTTGATGCCTAGTTCATCATTTACCTTCGGGCCTTTTATCGCATTGCATATCACATCCGCATATCATGCCATGTTTTGCATCATGTTGATTGTGCATTGCACCGTGATTTATTGTGGTTCCTTTGTTTGTGTTCTTGCTTTGGGTAGAGCGGGAGGCGATGCGTGAGCGAGGAACCTGTTGAGAGCGCTTACGAGGATCAAGCTTTCGACAACTCGAGAACATTGTTGGCAAGATGACCATACCCTCGAAATCACTTCTATCTTTGCTATGCTAGTTGCTCGCTCTTTTGCTATGCCTATGCTGCGATGCCTACCACTTGCTATATCATGCCACCCATATTGCCATGTCAGCCCTAACCATCCTTTTCCTAGCAAACCGTTGATTGGCTATGTTACCGCTTTGCTCAACCCCTCTTATAGCGTTGCTAGTTGCGAGTGAAGCTGAAGTTTGTTCCTTGTTGGAACATGGAGATGTTGTTCCTTTTTGGAACATGTTTACTTGTTGGGGATATCACAATATATATCTGCTATAATTAATGCATCTATATACTTGGTAAAGGGTGGAAGGCTCGGCCTTATGCTGGTGTTTTGTTCCCTCTTGCCACCTAGTTTCCGTCATACGGTGTTATGTTCCTTGATTTTGCGTTCCTTACGGTTGGGTGATTTATGGGACCCCTTGACATTCGCTTTGAATAAGACTCGTCCAGCAAGGCCCAACATTGGTTTTACCATTTGCCACCTAAGCCTTTTCCCCGGGTTTCGCGAGCGAGGGTCATCTTTATTTTAACCCCGGACGGTGCTCCTTGGTCTGGCCCAAACTAAAGTGCTGCGGCGCCCCCTCAAGGAAACTTGAGGTCTGGTTTTAGTTATACGGACTGCTCATCCGGTGTGCCACGAGCGAGATATGTGCAGCTCCTATCGGGATTGTCGGCACATTCGGTGGCTTTGCTGGTCTTGTTTTATCGCTGTCGAAATGTCTTGTAGTCCGGGATTCGAGATTGATCGGGTCTTCGGTAGAAGGAATATCCTTCGTTGACCGTGAGAGCTTATAATGGGCTAAGTTAGGACACCCTGAGGTAATATCTTTGAAAGCCGTGCCCGCGGTTTATGAGGCAGATGGGAATTTGTTAATGTCGGTTGTAGAAAACCCAAAGTTGACCTCAATAAAATACACATCAACGCGTATGTAACCGTGATGGTCTCTTCTCGGTAGTCGGGAAGTGAACACGATGTTGGAGTTATGTCGGCGTAAGTAGTTCAGGATCACTTCTTGATCGCTACTAGTTTCACGTCCGTGCTTTGCTTCTCTCCTCGCTCTCTTTTGCGAATGTAGCCACCATATATGCTGAGTAAGCTTGCTGCAGCTCCACTTTACAACCCTGTCCTTCCTATAAGCTTAAATAGTCTTGATCTGCGGGTGTGAGATTGCTGAGTCCCATGACTCACGAGATACTTCAAAACAGTTGCAGTGCCGGCGATGCGGTCAGGGTGGCGCATCCGAGCTCAAGTGGGAGTTCGGACGAGGCGTGGTGTTATTATGTGTCTTTTCACGATGATCGATAGTGGTGCCCAGTTGGGACGATCGAGGATCTGTGTAGCATTTGGGGTATCTTCTTTTATTTTGGTTCCGTAGTCGGACCTTGAGTGTACTCTGAATGATGGATGTTTATTTATGTCTTGTGTGAAGTGGCGTGTAAGCCAACTATGTGTCCGTCAAGAAGGGTGGCTGCAGATGGACTTTCACTATAAGCTCCACCCTCGATGAGGAGTCTGGACTAGGGGTGTCCGGATAGCCGAACTATCATCTTTGGCGGACTCCTAGACTATGATGATACAAGATTGAAGACTTCGTCCCGTGTTGGATGGGACTTTCCTTGGCGTGGAAGGCAAGCTTGGCGTCTGGATATGTAGATATCCTACCATTGTAAGCTTGACTCTATGTAACCTAACCTATCGGTGTCTATATAAACCGGAGGGTTTTAGTCCGTGGGGACGAACAACAATCATACCATAGGCTAGCTTCTGAGTTTAGCCTCTCGATATCGTGGTAGATCTACTCTTGTACTACCCATATCATCAATATTAATCAAGCAAGAGTAGGGTATTACCTCCATCGAGAGGGCCCGAACACAGGTAAAAACATCGTGTCCCTTGTCTCCTGTTACCATCCGCCTAGGCGCACAGATTTGGGACCCCTACCGAGATCCGCGGTTTTGACACCGACATTGGTGCTTTCATTGAGAGTTCCTCTGTAGCCGTCACCGATAGGCCCGATGGCTCCTTCAACCATCAGCAGCGGCGCAGCCCGGTGAGAACTTTTCTCCCGGACGGATCTTCGTATTCGGCGGCTTTGCTGCGGGCAATTAAGCTAGGCCATCTGGAGCAGATCAGCTTCGCCCCAGGCCATCGAGTCAGATTTGGAAGTTTGAACTATCGACCAATGTCGCGGAGACTTGATCTTGACGGATTCGAGCCATTGCCGAAGCGGCGTGCCGCCTTTGTCTCGATGGGTATGATCTAGCTCTGCCGCGAGCGGTGCCTAGAGGCCCGCCGACATCCGCTCCGACCCTTAATCCGGGCGGATTCCCCGATCGAGGGCGAGTGGTTGGACAAGCGCCTCGGGGCTATGATCTCTCTGGCGATTGAGCGAATTCATCCCTGTCGCTGCGAAGACCTTGACTCGGTGCGGACTCCTCTGGGACTCCAGAACCCTCCAGCGCCCACCTAATCGAATCCGATTGGGCGTCGGTCATGGAGTTCTTTGCGCGGACATCTTTAGCACTTCGCCCTTTGGCGACATCCTGAATTCACTATAGTCTCTCTCTTTATCCGGAGAGCCTGGCGGACTACTGAGCGGGGAAGGTTGGGATGCAGGACGACGAAGAAATTCACGCCCACCCACCACCCACTTTGTAGCCCTTGCCGATGATTTAGCCGACATGCTCGACTTGACTCGAAGACATCGGCGGTATGGATAGCGATGCGAGGCGACCAAGACCAGCGCCCTACGAGAGCCTTTGGAAGGCCACCTCGTCATACGACATATACATGGTGGACATCCCAAAAGATGGGAGCAGCGATGGAACAACGGAGGATGACCCCTCCAAGAAGCAAGCGAGCGCCCGGCGTCGGTGGCGCGCTCTAAATCCGCCACAGCAAAAGCGGTGATTCCGGCACGGAGATAATAACACCCGGACGGTGCAGAAGACAACCCCCTCTAGGGACTCGGCGCGGAGGAAGAAGAAGCAAATCCTTACTGACGGTCTGCGAAGAAAAGAGAAGGTAGAGGGCGATAATTATGCGCCTCCCTCCGAAGATGAGGCAAGCCTCAACGACGGCAATTAAATGCGTGCTCGAGATCCCGCCGAACAGGAGGCGTTTCAAGCGCAGGCTTATAGCCGCGGCAAGCAACCTCAAGAAAAATCAGCTGACTTAGAAGTGACCAAGACACGCTAGGCAGCAGATGGATAATTTGAAGTCCTTGCAGCGAAGAGTATGAACTCGAGCGCCCCTCAAAAGCTACCCCAAGCGCAGGCCGTTGCCTTGATCGGAGGAGGAAGCACCCAAGTCACCTGCACTACGACATGGCAGACCGGCCACCCGGGCCTGACAGAGAAGCCTCTCGGCCCTCAATCAAGCCACACCCAGCGCGCTCAAAAAGTACCAAGGCATGGGAAGCGCGCCGGACTTGCGAGTATATTGGAGATAAGGCAAAACATACAAGATCGATCTACGGATCGGCGTGGGCGTAACGACTGGGATGATTACCGTCACGCCCGGATACAACAAACCCGGCGGGCGAACCACGATGAACAAAGCTCATATGAGCTACGTCGTGATATAATATCTGAGGCGCCCACACCCACTATGCTTCACGGATGAAGTAATGGATCATCAAATCCACGAGGGCTTCAAACCCGTAAACATCGAATCATATGATGGTGCCATAGATCCCTTGATGCGGATCGAGATTATCTCCTCCATATCCACATGGCCCATGGTGATGATCTACATGCCATCAAATACCTCCCTCAAGCTTAAAGGACCAGCTCGGCATTGGCTCAACGACTTGCGGTGAGAATCAATTGGTTGTTGGGAGGACACGGAAGCCGCATTCCTTGATAACTTCCGGGCACATATATGCGACCACGAGCGCCGATGACCTTAGCCATATAATTCAGCAGCGGAAGAATCGGCGGACAATTCTGGACACGGTTCCTAACAAAGAAAAATCAAATCGTTGGTGTCCGGGATCACGAGGCCCTTGCAGCCTTCAAACATAACATCCGCGACAAATGGATTGCCCGGCACCTAAATTTGGAAAAGCGAAATCCATGGCAGCCCTCACAACACTCATGACTACGCTTTTGTGCGGGAGAGGACAGCTGGCTAGCTCGAAGCAACAACTTGGCCAAACACCCGATAGTTCGGATACCAAGGACAACAATGGCAGGTCCGTCGCAACAAGAACAAAGCGCCCGATACGGCGATAATCTGAAGATCTGGCCGTCAATGCGGTTAGAGCTCTAAACCGGTCGTGGAAGAAGCCATTCAAAAGAAATACCGG
>JAHIAM010018313.1:0-36946 GCA_021605205.1 Aegilops longissima
ACACCTAAACTAGACAGCAAGTTGAGTGTGGTGGGGAGTGCCTTTTGGCTCAAGTCACATTGCTCAAATCAATGATATTTAGCTCATGCCTTATTTCATGAAATCTTGCTTCATCTAAGGGCTTGATGAATATATCTGCAAGGTTATCACGAGTGTTGACATACTTGAGCTCGATCTCTCCTCGCCTAATGTGATCCCGGATGAAATGATGCGAATCTCGATGTGCCGTCTTGAAGTGTTGCACGGGTTGAGAGAAATCTTGATGGCACTTTCATTATCACACCAAGAGGCACTTTGTCATAAATGACACGTACTCCTTTAAAGTTTGCCTCATCCACGGAGTTGAGCACACAACAACTACGGCCGCCACATATTCGCTTGGTTGGGCAGAGAGACACACAACTTTGCTTCTTAGAAGACCAACTTACCAAAGAGCAACCAAAATTGGCACCCTCCAAGTGGACTTCCTATCCACTTTGTCTCCCGCCAATTGGAATCCGTAAATCCTTCAAGCTTAGTTTGCTCCTCTTGGGTACCATAAGCCAAAGTTTGGGGTATGAGCCAAATATCGAAGATTAAACGGCCGCCACATAGTGACTTTCCTTCGGTGCGGCTTGAAACGTGCACATTCCCACTCAACATGATATCCGGTCTAGATGCACAAAGGTAAAGCAAGGATCCAATCATAGAAGCGATATACCTTTTGATCCACGGCTTTACCATTGGGATCAATGTCAAGTTGGCACTTAGTGGGCATTGGTGTAGTAGCAGGCGACATCATAACTTGAATCTTTTGAGCATGTCTTGAGTGTATTTGGCTTGGTTGATGAGGTTCCTTCTCTTCTTTGTTTGATATCGAAACCAAGGAAGAACTTCAACTCTCCCATCGAAGACATCTTGAACTTGGAGGTCATGAGGCGGCAAATTCCTCATTGAAAGCTTTGTTGGAGAACCAAGATAATATCATCAACATATAGTTGGCATACAAACAACTCCCCATTGACCTTCTTAGTAAAAAGAGTGGGATCGATTTGCCCTACTTCAAAACCACGATCTTGTAACAACTTCGGTAAGGTGGTCATACCATGCCGATGGGGGCTTGTTTAAGGCCATAGAGTGCCTTATATCGAGTTGATACATGATCCGGGAAGTAGAGGTCCCTCGAACCAGGGGTTGCTGACATGACCAACACATTAATGGGACCATTAAGAAAAGCACTTTTTACATCCATTTGTTGCAACTTAAAGTTGTGATGGGAAGTATCGGTGTCAAAACCGGCGGATCTCGGGTAGGGGGGTCCCGAACTGTGCGTCTAGGCGGATGGTAACGGGAGACAAGGGACACGATGTTTACCCAGTTGGGGCCCTCTTGATGGAGTAAAAACCTACGTCCTGCTTGATTGATATTGATATTGTGGATGTTTACAAAGTGGATCTACCACGAGATCAAGGAGGCTAAACCCTAGAAGCTAGCCTATGGTATGATTGTAAGGGTTGTTGTGATTGTTGTCCTCTACGGACTAAAGCCATCCGGTTTATATAGGCATCGGAGAGGGCTAGGGTTACGCAATCGGTTACAATGGTAGGAGATCTACATATCCGTATCGCCAAGCTTGCCTTCCACATGCCAGGAAAGTCCCATCCGGACACGGGGTGGAGTCTTCAATCTTCTATCTTCATAGTCTTGGAGTCCGATCGATGATGATAGTCCGGCGATGATAGTCCGGCCGATGATGGTAGTCCGGCCATCCGGACACCCCTAATCGGGACTCCTCGGTAGCCCCGAACCGGGCTTCAATGGCGATAAGTCCAGCATAAGTGTAGTCTTGGCGTTGCAAAGCGGGTTCTCCTTTAAATTCCATGTACCTGCTTGGAGCGATTGTCGGCTTCCTCATTAATGTTGTGCATCTCGGCTTCCGCCCAATAATGGCCCTTCTTCCACGCGTCGTGCGAATGTGAAAAGCGAGGTGTCTTTTATGTTTTCCCCCTAGTTGTGCGAACAATCTGCCTATAGAGGGAGGCAGAATCAAGATCCAAATCACCATCTTCCCTCTGCAAAGTACTCATGGGCGCTTTGACCAAAATCCATTCCATCATGGATCGTCAATCGGCTCCTCTTATCGCTCTCGGCCCTTTGCGGGAGATTGGAGGAGATGCTCATCTCGCTGTAGGCGGTGGTGAAGCTTCAAATGGGGGATATCTCCCTCCGGCCTTCATGGTTCAGTTCAAGCCGAGCTTGCCACCTACAAAGGTGGGAAGCAAGCGGAATTACCCCTAATCCCAACAAAGGGGCGGGTATGCCCGTCCCCTATCGATAAGGGGCTCCAGTTTCCTGTACATCCATTCCTCCGGGCTCACAGGTTCTCGGACTCCAGCTCCACCACCTCACGCCCGCCTCAATCCTGCATATTGCGGGTTCGTAGCTCTTCTGAGCTTTTCTGGCGTCGAGCCCCATGTTGTGGAAGAGGTTGTTTTGCCTTGTGCAGCGCTCTCACGAGGGTCCATATATCAAGTGGGCGGCGAAATATGGCGCATTGCGGGACGGATATCTATCCGGAACCCCTAAGCGTCCGAAGGCGGCCTTGAATGGTTTTATATAGAAGGCGCTCGCTGCGGACCTGTTGGATCGGCCTCGGAGTTCAGCAATGCTCCTCTGAAGAAGCATGTAGTTGGCGTCCATGAGAACCCGATTGGAGGAAGACAAGGCGTCCATTATCTGATGGGCGAATAAGGTTCTTGGCCCATGCCGGTTGACCATGATTGGAGTCATGGCAGCATGCATTCGATGAAGTGCAGCCACTGTCTGAGGCCACCTTGTGGGATTTCAGCAGGGAGGGCGATGCCAGTCCGTCATGGCATAAAGGGCGGAATCGGCGAAGATCTGGTGACGATCTTGTCCAGCCTGTATAAGGGGAGAAGGAGGATTTCCTTGACGAACCCGTTAAATGGGTTTTCCATGAACAATCCCGGCCTTGGGTAGCGAACACTCGGCGTGTCCGACCCGTGCCTTTTGAAACTTAAGTTTCTTACATTGTGTTCTTCATTCGGCCGAGAACTGCGCCGAATTTGTGGAGAATCTGAGTCGGCTCCGCGCTTTGAGGATCGAGAGAGATCCGGGATCCGGCCTCGAAGAGATCCGAACATAAAGGTGGAGCTAATCGTGCCAGGTGTTCCACCAGCTTAGCATGGACAACGTTTGAAATGCCATCACGGCGACTATCCGGACTATATCCGGCTTCCCGATGTCGCGGCGAAGCCTCGATACCGTCATTCCTTCCTTGCTTATTTACGACCACCGTATATGATGGCGCTGTGCGAGGCGCCCCTAGTGCGAAGCGAGCCAGCGGTGGCGACCAACAAGGACAGTTCGGACCGATGGGCGGAAGAGGGCGGCCGTGATGCAAGCGTCGCCGCAAAGGTGTAGCTCACAATTCGGTATTTGAAACGCGTTCCTAAGGCGTTGAATGCTCATGACTTTTATAGAAAAAAGCGTCCGCCGGTTGTGGGCGTGGAAGTTGTCAATCCAACCTCTACCGCGGGCTCCCTTTTGAGTCGGGGAGGGCGGCGCAAAGCGTGACGGACGTTCCTCGATGGAGGATGCCGAAAATGTCATACCACCAAGTATGAGGTGGAAGTGCCACGAATCCTGACGCGAACAGTATTCGTGTGGCGTGCTTCTCCCCGAGGCGTTGAATGCCTTTAACACGGGGGCGCACCTTACCGTGCCGCTCAAGATAGTTTACGAGCCACGGGCAGTATGTAAAGACATACGGGTAAGAGATTTTAATAGTTGTATATGCTAGTAGCCCGAGACTTAAAGTAGTTATATTAACTGATTTAAGGATCATATGAAATCTGAGATCTTACGAGAAGAATACCCAGCTGTCTCGGGAGCTGCAAAGTGCAAAGCCCAACTTGAGGCCGCGTGCTCACAGCGCAGGAGAAATGCAAGGAACTCTCACAGTAGCGCATTATTTTAGAAGGATAAGTAGCGTTTGGCCTTTGCTTAAGTCTAAAAACGGCGTCGCAGTGCTGCGGACAAGATCGGACAGGCAAGAACCTGCGCCAACTAAAGGCGGCGAGAGGTTCTGCATAAGGTGCAACATGAAGAACAAGCTCCGGATGCCCATGCCCAGCTTGGAGAAAAGAGCTGAAAAGCGTTAGGGCGAAGTGTCGGGCTCCGTTAAGGAGAATCAGCAGCTAATCGTAACATATATAGTAAGTGCTTGGCGAACTCCTTTGAAAAGAAGAGTTCGTGAGAAGTCAATTGTGAGAATATGCGTAGGTATGCTCATAGAGTTGCCCTGCGGAGAGATGCCGTAACAGCGGGTGATCAACTTCAATTGTTGCAACTGGCCCGTCGAGCGAGTTGGCGAGGCTATGAGGCGTCATCCGGCGTTATGGCCAGCCTTCTCCATACCGAGGTCTTGGGGAGCTTCGGGCTGCGAGGGAGTCTTGCAGCGCTTCCATTTATGGAAGATTCGGCTGCCGCCAAGGTGCCGAGGAGGCTGGGCCATGGTAAAAGCAGCAGTACAAGGCGGGTCCCAATCACATGGCGAAGTCGGACCTATAGGGCCCGATGGGAAGGAGATCCTGTGAGTTTAGTGTACGGCCAAGTGGAGTTGGCCTCAAATTTTCCCAACAGGACTGTAAATTAGACAACTTTGTTAGATGGGATTGAGGAAGAATACAATCGGTCGATCGACAATGTATTATAAAATGACATACAAAATGCCTTCTAGCGGATTGTAGATCGTTTGTCTTTGCCGACCTTTTAAGCCGACCTCGGGACCCTAGAGTCGGATGTGTCCGAATACCTTCTCGGTTATGAAACAAGCTGGGGTATGCATGGAACTAGGCGTAGGGGTCATCGATGCTTTATCAGGACAAGTGCCCAACTAGTTATGTTATATTACATGGTTAGTAGAAACATCTTCGAGGAGAATAGTTCCGTTAAGGGTTCCTTTCGGCTGGGGTGGCATGCCCTAAAGTGCATGTCGGGACTGCGAAAAAAAACATCTGGGGCAGATAAATAAGTGGATAAAAATCATCTTTTAAGTCACCGACCGAATATTCCCTTAAAACGCTAGCTTCGGCTTCACCAGTCTGAGTACACGTCCGGCGGACCAGCAGATAGCAATCGCTTGAAGTGCTCCTTTACCTCCTAGCGAACAATCGGGAGCGTAGGGGTAAGCACGGCGAGCGAACCCAGCTTGGCCAAAACTTAAGTCATATCGATGCATATAATGGTGAATAAAAGGTACATGTGGAGGCTTGACATGTCTTTGGGCATAAACCCGTATAATTAAGCACGGTAAAAAGCCGGATATAATAGTGCGGGTAGCACATCAATTGTCTTGTGAGCGTTGCGTGAGTAAAGCCCTTTAAGGCTTGGATGAATAGTGTTGAGAAGAAAAAGATAAACAAAAGGCAGCTGAAATAAAAAAAATTTGGGCCGGGGAAGGGGCGAACTCTTAGTCGGCGCTAAACATAGAATCGTCGGAGGCGGGCTCGCGTTCCATGGAGTTCGGCTCGAGTCGGTTATCCGATGCATTTAAGTGAAGCAGATGCGCTCCGGTCAGGGACTTCATCGATGATGAAGGGCCTTCCCATTTGGGCTTAAGCTTGTCCTTTTTCTTGTCCGTGCGGCGTAGAACCAGTTAAGCCAGCGTTGTAAGTCTTGGCCCGTACTTCTACTGCTTTGGTATCTTGAGCCTGCTTTGTTGATAGAATGCGAAAGCGAGCCTTGGCGGCGTCGCGCTCTTCCTCAATGGATCCAAGCTGTCCTGCTTGATCCAACTCGGCTTCTCTTTCTTCGTACATGCGCTTTTCGAGGTGAGTCATGAATGATGTCGCGAAGCAAAACTGTACCTGCGCCGTATACCATAAAAATGGTGTGAATCCGGTAAATGCGGTTAGGCGTTGTCCGCAGCCCCAGTCTGGTCGAGCTCCTCTACCCGTGCGTGTCAGAATTTGTGAGGACGCACTAGTCTGCAGGTTGATGCAGCTCATTATTAGACCATTTGCTCGTTCCACTTGATTTGTTGGTTTGAGGATGATAGGCTGAAGCGTAATCGAGCTTGATGCCCATATTTTGCACCATGATTTAACCTCATCGGTGGTGAAGTTAGTGCCGTTATCGGTGATGATCTTTGTGGGGACACCATAATGGTGTACTACCCCGGATATAAAGTCTATCACTGGTGGGACTCTGCCGTTTTAACTGGCTTGGCCTCTATCCATTTGGTGAATTTATCCACCATGACCAATAGGTACCTTTGCTTGTGGGTTCCCCCTTTAAGTGGTCCAACCATGTCAAGCCCCAGACATGACGGCCGGTGGTGGTATAGTTTTGAGGCGGTGGGTGGCATATAGCTCTGATTAGCAAGAGCGACAACGACACATCTTTGGACTAAGTCACTGGGCATGCTTTCGAGCCCGTCGGCGATAAAATCCTGTCACGGAATGCCTTTCCTACAAGGGCCCGAGCTGCGGCGTGGTGTCCGCCTAATCGGCATGAATTTCAGCCGGAGGTTTCGCCCTTCCTCTTGGAGATACACCTTTGAAGGACTCCGGTTGTGCTTTTCTTATAAAGTTCTCCCTCATAGACCTTGTAGGCTTTAGATC
This sequence comes from Aegilops longissima, assembly GCA_021605205.1. Taxonomy (NCBI): domain Eukaryota; kingdom Viridiplantae; phylum Streptophyta; class Magnoliopsida; order Poales; family Poaceae; genus Aegilops; species Aegilops longissima. Next base: position 6,627 of record JAHIAM010018313.1, read on the forward strand.
GCGGACAATGCAGCGGGCCTCATTTTGGTCTTGAGGAAGCTCCTGCCTAAGCAAGTAGGCGAGAATGGTTACGTCCGCAGGGGCAATTACTGCCATTATATGCGTAGGCGGAAGGTGTTATGTCATCGGTTGGATCGCGGTTGGTGCGGCTTGTTCCGGATTATTAGTTCGGACTCCTCTTCCCATAATGCGGATGGCTTGAAGAGCCGTTCGAGGAAAGATGTTAGGAGGGACAGCGTTGCGTTTTGCGTAATGCGTGCAGATCGTCGGCCGCTTGGTTATTATCCGGGTAGCGTGATGAAATTCAAGTCCTTGAACCGGGCTGACATTTTGAGGACAGCGTTGCGATATGCTGCCATTTTGGATCTTTGGCGTCAAAGTCTCCGTTTATTTGGGATATTGCGAGGTTTGAGTCCCCGCGCACCTCTAGGCGTTGAATGCCCATGGAGATTGCCATCCGGAGACCGTGTAAAGGGCCTCGTATTCGGCTGCATTATTTGAGTCCGTGTACATTATCTGTACTATTGGACTGTGTCTCCGGTCGGGGCGTCAATCTGACATGAGCCCCGAGTCCGGCTAACATTTAGAGCCGTCGAAGTGCATAATCCAATTGGAGTATCGCCCGTATTCTTCAAGGGAGTTAAACCCGGTCCATTCAGCGACAAAGTCAGCCAAAACTTGTGACTTTATAGCTCGCGAGGTTTGTAAGATATATCAAATGGTAAGAGATCAATGGCCCATTTGCAATCCTGCCCGTCGCGTCATGATTGTTTATAATGTCGTTAAGTGGTACTTGAGGCCTTTGTTATCGAACACTCTTGAAAGTAGTGTCAGACTTCGGGATGCCATGAACACGTATGCTATCTTCGATAGTGCGGATAGCAGGACTTGCAAGGGTTAACCGATGGATCGTAGTATACTGGTTTTGAAGAGAATTTATGCCCTTACATTTCTCATTCGACAGCGAGTACCGCTTACAACTTGATGCGTAGCTCGATGTATAACAACATTGGTTAGCCGGGTTGGGGCGTAGCCGGGACGGTTGTTGCCAATATGGCCTTTATTTCTTGAGTCCGGCGGTGGTAGCATCCGTCCACTCGAAGTGTTGATCTTGCTGAGGAAGCGATAGAGGTAATGCCTTTTCTCCTAGATGGGAGATAAAGCGGCTTAGACCGCTCGCATCGAGTCAATTTTGTATTTGCTTGAGGTCTTTTGGGATATCTAGCTGTGTGAGCTCGAATCTTGGCTGGGTTTGCTTCAATTCCTCTACGGATCTGATGAAGCCGGCCGCTTTCCAGTGATGCGAAAACACATTTTCCGGATTCAGCTTGATGTCATATGCTCTGAGGCTGTCGAATGTGAGCCTCAAATGCGTCTACTAGAGTTTACGGCGTGTTTAGTTTTGTGACTCGTCGTCCACGTGTCTCTCTTTGTTTTGCCGATCTGGGTAGCGGACATATACGAATCATGCTTGATATGTATGCTTGGCGTTTTTTTAAGTCCAAGGGCATCGTGTTGAAGCGAGAATGGTCCATATGGAGTAATGAATGCCGTTGCGTCTTGATCCTTACGCCATCTTGATTTGATGATAGCGGAGTGTCGTCCGAGAAGCACAATGAATCGTGCCTGCGGTGGCATCGATGATTTGGTCGATCTTGCGGGGAGGAAGGATCCTTTGGGCAGGCCTTATTTAGGTCTTTGAAATCGACACATAGGCGGCAGGATTTGTCCTTCTTTGGTACCATTACCAAGTTTGCTAGCGAGACCGGGTGTTTGATGTCTCGATGAATTCGGCTTCCAATAGTTTGGCTAGCTCCTCTCCCATTACTGTCTTTTGGGTTGGAAAATCGTCGAAGAGCCTGTTTGGTAGCTTGAATCCTTTTAGGATGTTTAGGGCGTAATTACGCCAATCTGCGTGGGATTCGGGCATATCCGAGGGTGCCGGGCAAAAATGTCCCAATTTTCGAAGGAATTCTCGCAGATCTTGACGTCGACATCCGGGTTCAATTGTTGCCCCGATGGAGCCGTCTTCGTGGGTCGTTGGGTGGACCTGGAATTTGACTATTTCATCCGCTGGTTTAAAGAGGTGGACTTGGATCTTTTATCAAGTATCACATCGTCCCATTCACCGTGGGCGCATAGCGGTGAGTTCCTCGGCCGCTAGGGCTTGGATAGTGCCTCGAGGGCTAGTGCGGCTGTCTTATTTTGGTAGCGAGTGCTATGTTGGATCACTAGCGAGTGATAATTCCATTGGGACCGGGCATTTTAAGCTTCATGTACCCGTAATGGGGTATAGCTTGAAAAATTGTGAATACCTCTCGTCCTAATAGAGCATGATATCCGCTGCTGAATGGAGCCACTTGAAATGTGACCTCCTCGGACCTGTAATTGTCCGCAGGCGAACACTACTCGTCCAGCGTGATTTTTCTGTGCAGCATGCTTCGGTGAGGATTATTCCTCTAAAGGTTGTCTTTGCTTAAGCTCAATGCGGTTCAGTCTATTTCCATTTTTGGAGGTTTCCTCGTAGATGAGGTTTAGTCCGCTGCCGCCATCCATGAGTACCTTAGTAAAGCGGCAAATCTACTATCGGTGAGGACCAATGCGGCTGGTGCGGACAGTTCGAATTTAGGTTAAATCCGGCATTGAAGGTAATAGCTGTGTCGCTCCATGGATTTATTGTTGCTCTTGACTTGGCAAGGTTGCGGAGTTGTCGTTTTCGCATGTTATTGGATCGAAATTCTCGAAGCTATTAACACCGTCTTGGTGTTCTTTGGCTGGGATTACGAAGCTAGAAGCTCTTCGCCACTTTTGACCACCTGCCGTAGTATCCAACATGCTTGCGAAGGCTATGAGTTGGAGTAAGCGCCCTACGTCTTTATGAATTTTGCGGGGTCCGTTTAGCCAGCCCTCGATCTGTTCCGTACCCTTTAGGGGTTTTGGTTTCTTAGTATTCAGCCAGTGCTTGATGATGATGCACCCTTTGGTTACGGACTAGGGATGTATTGGGGCGGATTATCCCAAAATTTATTTTCGGTTTTCAGGCGCTCTCCATCATACGCAGTACTTTTGTCGATGGTCACCAAGTCAACAAAGCGTGTAATGTCATGGCGACTTATGGCGTTTAGGATTCCCTTGTCCGTGCAATTATTGCAGAAAGGCTGAGATTACGTTTTCCTCTCGGCGATCCTTTATTCTGTCCATAACCGGGAGAAATCTGGCCCGATGGTGATGTCTTGTCTCGGCGGGCTCTTGCGAATTAGAGTTAGATCGCATATATGCTGGTGGGTGGGTGGAACTAAGTCGGAACCCTGCCCATCTCAAGGCTCGAGGGCGAGTTTCCAATTTTGAAGCTTGGATTTACGGGCGTTGTCCAGCGAGTGCAGTTCGATGCGACTTTAAGTTCAGTGTTTGATCGAAGCCCATCCTCGCGGGAATCCGGCATGGGGGTTCGGGGATCGGACATGACTAGTTTTCAATACGGGAAGCGTCGCGCATTGTTCCTCTACCCTTTGCAGCGTGGTGGGTGACACAGGGAAGTTAATTTCTCTCGGATCGGTTTAAGCCCAATCGATAGTAGTGCAGCGACTCCCGAGAGCGTCACGATCCAGAGCTTCGTTCGGACGAGAGCTCTATTGGATCCAGCCGCTCGGCGAATTCGAGTAGCGTGAAGATTGCTTTGGCGACTTGAGAGGTCGTTGTCGAAGTGATGGCGGACGACGGTCATAAGAAAACCACCTAGCGGATAGTTTGGCGGCGGCCAAGGCTCCTTTGGCGAAAATACCGTCCTTGAAGGCGGGAGGAGGCATCCTTCCTATCGGTGGCTGACGCGGAGGAACTCTCAATGAAAGCACCAATGTCGGTGTCAAAACCGGCGGATCTCGGGTAGGGGTCCCGAACTGTCGTCTAAGCGGATGGTAACAGGAGACAAGGGACGATGTTTACCGAGTTTGGGCCCTCTTGATGGAGGTAAAACCCTACGTCTGCTTGATTGATATTGATATTGTGGATGTTTACAAGAGTGGATCTACCACGAGATCAAGGAGGCTAAACCCTAGAAGCTAGCCTATGGTATGATTGTAAGGTTGTTGTGATTGTTGTCCTATGGACTAAAGCCATCCGGTTATATAGGCACCGGAGAGGGCTAGGGTTACACAAAGTCGGTTACAATGGTAGGAGATCTACATATCCGTATCGTAAGCTTGCCTTCCACGCCAAGAAAGTCCCATGGGACACGGGGTGGAGTCTTCAATCTTCTATCTTCATAGTCTTGGAGTCCAGTCGATGATGATAGTCCGGCCGATGATAGTCCGGCCGATGATAGTCCGGCCGATGATGGTAGTCCGGCCATCCAGACACCCCCTAATCCGGGACTCCCTCGGGAAGCATAAGCAATCAACAAGCGAATGGATTCAAGGCGAACAGCGGGAGCAAAGGTTTCACCGTGGTGATACCCTCGACTTGGGAGTAGCCTGTGCTACCAATCTTGCCTTATTGCGAATGATGTTCCCATGAGCATCTTGCTTGTTCTTGAAAATCCACTTGGTTCCAATAGCGTTGTGGTTCTCGATGGCCTTGGCACCAATCTCCACACCTTGTTGTACTCAAAGTTGCTGAGTTCTTCATGCATGGCATTGAGCCAATCCGAGTCTTGACGCCTAATAGACCTTTTGAGGTTCAACACAAGAGACAAGCGTGATGTTCACAATAGTTTGCCAATTGTCTCTGAGTGCTTACCCCTTTCTTGGGCTTCCAACCACATTCTCCATGAGGCGGCCTTTGGTAGTGAGTTTGGAAGCAATCTTGGCGACACGACGCTCTAATTCCTCCTCGGAGGTGAGATGAGGAGGGTCCTTGATCATCTTGGCGCCGTCTTGAACATGATCTTCATCTTGAGCATGCTCGGAAGAGAACTTGACCTTGGGCATCATTTGGGTGATATCACCCGTCTTGAGCACGATCTTGCCCTTGGTCTTGTTCTTGTGGTTGAGGCCTTCACTTTGTTCTTGAGCGTGTGGGCCTTGGGTTGGTGATGGCTCCACTTGGTGGAGGTGTCCTTCTCCTTGGCCACCAGGGGTTCCTCAATGGGTAGGATAAAGCCAACTCCCATTCTTCTTATGGCTTGGGGAGGAATTTCATCACCTACATCACAAGTGCCACTTTGCTCCACTTGGGAGCCGTTATTCTCATCAAACTCCACGTTACGTCTCCTCAATAAGTCCCGTGGATTTATTGAGGACACGATAACATGAGTTTGTAGCATAACCAACAAATATGCCCTCATGAGCTCTAGCTTCAAATTTAGACAAGCGCACACCTTTCTTGAGAATGAAACACTTACACCGAACACGGAAGTACTTGAGGTTGGGCTTGTTGCGGTGAGTATCTCATAAGGAGTCTTGTTCAAGCCTTTGCGGAGATAGAGCCGATTGGATGCATGACAAGCGGTGTTGATGGCCTCGGCCCAAAAGTTGTATGGAGACTTGAACTCCGCCATCATGGTCCTTGCGCATCCATCAACGTCCGGTTCTTTCTCTTCATAACACCATTTTGTTGAGGGTATATGGTGCGAGAATATTGATGCTTGATTCCCTCATCACTAAGAAACTCATCAAGGTGTAGTTCTTGACTCGGTGCGTTGTCACTTCTTATAGTCAAGATCTTTGCATTATGTTGACGTTGAGCTCCATTTGCAAAGTCGATGACGGTTTGTTGAGTCTCACTCTTCCTCTTGAAGAAATATACCCAAGTGTATCTCGAATAGTCATCCACAATCACCAAGCAATACTTTCTTCCTCCAAGACTATCAAATGATGGTGGCCCAAAGAGATCCATGTGAAGGAGCTCAAGGGTCTCTTTGAGTATATGATAGTCGTGGGAGATGAAACCTTCTCATGAAGCTTTCCATCAATACAAGCCTTTGCAAGCACGGTCTTTAGCAAAACTAACATTTGTTAGTCCACGGACATAGTCTCCCTTGAAGACTTTGCAAAGATCTCATATTGACATGGGCTAAGCAGCGATGCCAAAGCCATCCCCGTCAACTTTAGCCATTAGGCATGTCGCGGTCTTAGTGGGTCGCTCAGAAAAGTTAATCACATAGAGACCGTTTTCGACATGCCCAACAAAGGCTACTTTAAGAGTCTTGCTCCACAAGAGACCACGCAGTATCAATGTCAAAGAAAGTAGCAAAACCCATGACTGCAAGTTGTGAGCGGAAAGCAAATTGTATGCAAGGGACTCAACAAGCATGACTTTCTCGTCGTAAGATCATGAGAAATGACAACCTTGCGAGACCCAATACCTTAGAATGTGATGCATCACCCCACTCGACATCGGTGGGCATAGATGGAATCTCTTGCGTCCAGCACCATGTCCTTGCTCCGGTCATATGATTTGTTGCTCCACTATCGAGCAACCATGATCCCCCAGGAAGCAAACCCTACAAGATCAATGCTTGGTTTTAGGTACCCATTTGGTAATGGGTCCTTTGATGTTAATGCTGAGGTCTTAGGAACCCAAATAGACCATTCAATGTACTCATAAGAAGAACCAACAAATTTAGCATAAACATGCCCCACTAGCACGACACAACACATAAGAGGGGTTAAAAGTCGTGGCTATGTTCATGGGGATAGCGTTGTCCTTCTTGACATTGCCACCCTTTGCAGTTCTTCTTCTTCTTGGAAGCACCCTCTCCTCCCTCACAAAAGTTTGCTTGAGAGGGAGGTTGTAGTCTTGTCATTCTTCTTCTTGCTCTTGGGCTTGGCGTGAACCCAATCCCTCCTTAGCCACAACTTCCTTTTGATTACTCAAAAGGTCGTTGAGTTCTTCTCACCTTGAATGCATGTGACAAGGCCCTTTTCAAGTTGCTCCTTCAACAGCATTCTCCTCAACAAGATGCACATGCTCACAACAAGGGTTAGTAGCATTTGCATTATCAATCAATATCATATGAGGAAAGGTGGCTTTCTCCTTGGTTAGCTTCACTTGGAGTTGATCATGAGACTCTTTGAGACTAGCATGAGCACCCTTCAAGACTTTGTGAGCCTTGTCGAGAGTGTCAAAGTCCTCGTTGAGTCTAGCAAGATCAATTCCAAGCTTTGCCTTCTCGGAACTAAGCACACGAGACACAACAAGAGCATGATCAAGGTCTTTCTTTAATTTAGCGTGATCATCATTGTCTGACTCCTCAAGAGCCAAACGAAGACCGCGCTCTTCCTCAGGAGCATTGGAAAGATCCGAAATCTCATCGACATAGTCACGACTATGCCCTTACATCTTAGAGATGGTTTCTTCATGAGTCTCGATCATGACATTGGCTTCACCAAGTTGTTCCAAGAGAGCAACGAAGTGCTTCTTGAATTTCCCCTTGAGTTTACTCATAAAGATCTCAAATTCATTTTCCTCTACATTAGTCCCCTCATGTTCATCAATGCAATCCGTCAAAGAAGAATGATTGATGATGGTAGTTTTGATGTTGGGGGTTACCTTGTTGGTGGCTTTAGCCATGAGGCACTTGGCGGTGATGCTTTCATTGGGTGAACCGAAGAGAGACACCGAGGAGTCATTGCAATGCCACGGAGGCCATGGCAACCGATTCACCATCCTCATCATCATCATCATCCTCATTGTACTCTTCTTGAACCACCAAGGCTTTGTGAGGAGTCTTCTTTGGGAAGTTGCTCTTGTTGGGGAAAGACTTGGCCTTGTCCTTACGGATGAGCTTGCCACCATTGTCTTCCCTCTTCTCATATGGACACTCCGCAACAAAGTGACTCTCATTGCCACAATTGAAACACTTCCTCACTCGTTGCTTGCCCTTAGAGCCACTTGAATTGCTCTTGTTGAAGTTGGGCCTTGAGTTCTTCTTGCTCCAAAATTGTCATGAAGCGAGGGCCATGTGTTCATGATAATCATACTTAGTATCTTCGAGGTTGCTCTCTTCTTCTTCCTCCTCTCCATCTTCTTGACACAAATCTTGGCCTTCAAAGCGAGGTTGGGCTTCTTTGCTCTTTGGGGAGCAAAGCACGCGTGTCGGCGGTCTTGTCCAATATGCTCATAGCCACAAACTCATCCAACATCACTTGAGGACAAGGTGTGGAAGTCTGATGGATTGACGGATGACGGAGGACATGGCTTTGTGGTAGGGCATCATTGCCTTGAGAAATTTCGCTTGATCCAGTTGTCATCTGTGTCCTTACTTCCATGATCCCGAGGAGGCGGCTAGCTTGGTTACTCTTCGATAGAGCTCACGAGGTTCTTCTTCTTCCTTCATTGCAAACTCATCGGCTTCATCTTGGACCACTTCATAATTGGAATGTTGAATGCTTGCGCTTCCTCGATACATGGAAACCACCTTGAGCCAAGCATCTTTGGCACAGGAGTAAGGCCGGAGATGAGGGATGTCTTCGGGAAGGATTGCTTCTTGGATGATGAAGAGAGCATTCTCATTGAATTGATGGTCCACGACTTCTCTAGGAGAAAAGTTGCTCGGATCATGCGGATAGAAACCTTCTTCAATGATTCTCCAAGGTTAGTGTTCACATGATTTAAATGGCGCTTAAAACAATAAACCCAAGAATCAAAATCCTCCTTTTTATCAATCTTAGGTGGTGGACCGGCATGATTCAAATGAGTGGAAGGAATGGGTCCACCATAAGCGGGAGAGTTGCACATGGGCGAAGATGCGGTGCCATTCTTACCACTAGGCAGGGGCTTTCTCACTAGTAGCTTCCCCTTTTCCGGAGTTAGCATCCGCTCCGTGTTGGCGGGATCAACCACTTTCACGGGTGCGGTGGAAAGTTTAAGCCCTTCTAGGAATTCCTTAAACATGTCCTTGACCTCGCTTCGTCATGGAGTTTTTCAATGTGTCCAGCGCATACATTGAATTCCTCACGAGAGATCGAGTACTCCCATCTCCGTAGATGATGTCGGATTGAACGGTGCTCCCCACATCATCTCGGCGTCAACCATACTCTACAGAGACGGTAAAGTCCTTAAAAAGAGCGAGGCTCGATACCAATTGAAAGGATCGATATAGTTGACTAGAGGGGGTGAATAGGCAACTAACAATTTTAAGCTTTTCTTTACCAATTTAAACTTTGCAATAATAAAGGTTGTCTAGATGTGCAACTAGGTGGACAACCTATATGATCAACAACACAAGCACCACGAGCAAGCAAGGATAGGAACACAAATAAGCTTGCACAAGTAAAGGGATAAGATAACCAAGAGTGGAGCGGTGGAGGCGAGGATGTGTTACGAAGTTCCTTCCTTTTGAGGGAAATCGTCTCCGTTAGGCGGTGTGGAGCACAATGCTCCCCAAGAAGCCACTAGGGCCACCGTAATCTCCTCACGCCCTCGCACAATGCAAGAGCCGTGATTCCACTATTGGTGCCCTTGAAGGCGGCGACAGAACCTTTACAAACAAGGTTGGGGCAATCTCCACAACAATTGGAGGCTCCCAACAACACCACGAGCTTCACCACAATGGAATATGGCTCCACGGTGACCTCAACCGTCTAGGATGCTCAAACACCCAAGAGTAACAAGATCGCAAAGGGATAAGTGGGGGAATCAAATATCTCGTGGTGGAAGTGTAGATCGGACCCTTGTCACCCAATCCGAGCAAATCAACAAGTTTGATTGGCTAGGGAGAGAGATCGGGCCAAAGTGGAGCTTGGAGCAACAATGGAGCTTAGTGAGGGAAGAGGTAGTCAACTAGAGGTTGAAGAAGCCCCTTATATAGTCGTGGAAAAAATCCAACCGTTATCCACTTATTCAGCCCATGACAGCGGTACTACCGCTCGGTAGCGGTACTACATGAGCATGCGGCGGTACTACCGTGGCAGCAGCACAGGCGGGACTAGCGACTAAGGGCAGTACTACCGCTCGCGGTACTACCGCTCCCCTTGCGGTACTACCGCAAAGGCAGAAGTCACGACACGAGAAAGCGCGGATGAAATAAATTACATCCGTGCCAACTTCCGCTGAAACTGCGGTAGTGCAAAAATCCGACCGCGGTACTACCGCTCCTTAGGGCGGTACTACCGTAAGCGTGCCTACTACCGTGAAACTACGGTACTCGGTAGGAGGACCCGCGTACTATGGCTCATAGGGGCAGTACTACCATAGGCCCCAGCGGTACCTACATGTTGAATGAGCGGTACTACCGTGGTGGTAGCGGATGTAAAAATTACATCCGTCCGTACTACCGCACGGGGCGGCACTAGGCACAGGGCAGCGGTACTACCGCTCCTGAGGCGGTACTACCGTGGCACCCTGCGGTACTACCGCGTGTACCTACGGTACTACCGCCGTCTGATGGCAATTGTCGATTTCCGCACAACCAAGATAACGAAGAAGCTCAAAGTGCGAGGAAAGGAGGGACAGAGTATGCGTGTTGATTCCGCCCTAACCTTTCGCCGCGGACCCCTCTTAATAATGCGGCTCTCCTACAACTCAAATCCACCAAAAAAAGCGTGGGGCAGCGCCGTCTTCAATAGTCTCCGAGGGGCACCGAATCGTCTCGAGCCTAGAGATGAACCATCGAGGAACTCAAAGCATATGATTAGTCCATAAAAGTATCGTCATCAATCACCAAAACACTTACGGGATAAATATGCCCTTACAAGATCACGATGGCCATTGCTTCACTATCTTCATCATCATCGTCATCCTCACGGTATTCTTCTTGAACCACCAACCCTCGGTAGGAGTCTTCTTGGTGAAGTTGTTCTTGTTGGGGAAGGACTTGGCTTTATCTTTTCGGATGAGCTTGCCACCATTGTCTTCCGCTTCTCATAAGGACAATCCATAGCGAATGGCTCACATTGCCACAGTTGTAACAATTTCTTACTCGTTGCTTGCCCTTGAAGCCACTTGAGTTGTTCTTGTTGAAATTGGGCCTTGAGTTCTTCTTGCTCCAAAATTGCCTTGAAGCAAGAGCCATGTGCTCATGATAATCATATTTTGTATCTTGAGGTTGCTCTCCTCATCTTACTATTCTTCCTCTTCTTCCACAATAACCTTGGCCTTCAAGGCAAGGTTGGGCTTCTTTCCTTTGAGGCGAAGCACCGCGTTTGGCGGTCTTGTCCAAGATGCTCATTACAGCGAACTCATCAACACTTCACTTGAGGTCATGGGTGGAAGTCCGGTCTTTGGCGAATGACGGAGGACATGGACTTGTTGTAGGGCATCATGGCCTTGAGGAACTTGCGCTTGATCAATTGTCATCCATGTCCTTGCTTCCATGATCTTGGAGTGAGACCCGAGTTTGGTTACTCTCAGAAAGAGCTCACGAGGTTCTTCATCTTCTTTCATTACAAACTCATAGGCTTCATCTTGCACCACTTCATAGTTGGAGGCGTTGAGCGCTTGCGCTTCCTCGATAGAGACACAACGCATTGCTATCGTCTTTAGCCATGGCATGGGGTCGGAGCTGAGGAGATCTTGGGGTGGATAGCATCTTGGATGATGAAGAGCATTCTCATTAAATTGATTATCCTTTGCTTCTCTAGGGGTGAAGTTGCTTGAGTCATGTGGTAGAAACCTTATTCAATGATTGTCCAAAGATTAGTATTCACATGATTTAAATGGCGGCAAGCGATACACCCAAGAATCAAAATCCTCATTTTCACAATCTTAGGAGGAGGGCGGCATGATTTAAATGAGTAGAGAATCGGTCCTCCATAAGTTGGAGGTTCCACATGGGCAAGATGTCGGTGCCATTTCTACCACCAGTAGAAGGACCCTTCTCACTATTAGCTTCCCCCTTGTCGGAGTTAGCATCCGTCACCTTGTTAGTGGGATCACCCACTTTCAGCAGCGAGTAGGCAGTTTAAGTCCTTCTAAGAATTTATTAAACATGCTTTCAATCGTGGTTGTCATGGAGGTTTTCAATGTGTCCAAGGCCACATTGAATTCCTCACTGGACACCGTGGTTTCCCCATCACCCGTGGGCGAGATCGGATTCACACGGTGCTCCTCCTCCCCCTTGTCTCTGGTGTCAACCATACTCTTGAGACGAAAGTCCTTAATAAAGAGAAGAGGCTCTGATACCAATTGAAAGGATCGATATAGTTGACTAGAGGGGGGTGAATAGGCAACTAACAATTTTTAGCTTTTCTTTATCAAATTAAACTTTGCATCAAAGTAGGTTGTCTAAATATGCAACTAGGTGAACAACCTATATGATGCAACAACAATAAGTGCACAAGCATGCAAGGGACACAACACAAAAAGGTTGCACAAGTAAAGGCATGACATAACCAAGGGTGGAGCAGATGGAGACGAGGATGTGTTACCGAAGTTCCTTTCTTTTGAGGGAAATGCGTCTCCGTTAGGCGGTGTGGAGCACAATGCTCCCAAAGAAGCCACTAGGGCCACAGTATTCTCCTCACGCCCTCACACAATCACGAGATGCCGTGATTCCACTATTGGTGCCCTTGAAGGCGGCGATCGAACCTTACAAACAAGGTTGGGGCTATCTCCACAACAATTGGAGGCTCCAAGCGACACCAAGAAGCTTCACCACAATGGAGTATGGCTCGAGGTGACCTCAACCGTCTAGGGTGCTCAAACACCCAAGAGTAACAAGATCCGCTAAGGATTAGTGGGGAATCAAATTTCTCTTGGTGGAAGTGTAGATCGGGCCTTCTCAACCTATCCAGAAAATCAACAAGTTTGATTGGCTATGGAGAGAGATCGAGGCGAAAATGGAGCTTGGAGCAACAATAGAGCTTTTGGGGAAGAGGTGGTTCAACTTTGGGAAGAAGACCCTTTATATAGTGGGGGAACAATCCAATCGTTACCCCCAAGCAGCCCATAAGCGGTACTACCGCTTGGGTGGTAGTACTATCGTTGAGCGGTGTACTACGTCCCACCTAGTGGTACTGCCGCACACATGAGGAGCAGGACTTGGACCAGAGAGGTACTACCGCAGTGGTAAGGCGGTACTACCGCTTGGGGGCGATACTACCGCCACTCTTGCCGCATCAAGTACCGCCAAAACCCGACCACGAGAAAAAGGGCTCCGGTCGGCGGTAGGAGCCGAACCTCAAGTGGTACTCTGCGGAAGACAACAAGTGGTACTACTGCTGAAGGCGGTACTACTGCTTGTTGTGCCAGTGATACTCTGCTTGTTGTGCTTTAGGCGGTACTACACTGCTGTGGCCGTAGTACTACATTGGGACGAACGAGCAAACCAGGAGAGGAAGGAGAACTCCATTGAAGCGGAAAGGAGCAGTGGAGTGCGATAAGGATGTATGCGTGTTGATTCCACCTAGCCTTACCAGCGGATCCCCTCTTGATGTCACGGTGACTCCTCGCAGCTAGTCCTGTGAGAGAGAAACAAAGGGCTGCACCATCTTGAATAAAACACGGAGGAGGGCATTGTCTCGTGCCAAAGGATGAATCTCTGAAAATCTCAACCACGATTAGTCATAAAAGCATTGTCATCAATCACCAAAACACCTTGGGGATAAATATGCCCTTACAATGGGCCTTTGTGGGAGAGAGAGGGAGGGCGGCCGGGGCAGCGCGCCCCTCTAGTCAGGCCCCGGACAAGGAAGGCGGCGCCCCCTTTTCCTTCTCCTCGCTCTCCTTCCTTCCCTTCTCCTACTCCAACAAGGAAGGAGGAGTCCTACTCGGTGGGAGTGGGACTCCCCCCTAATCGCCCTCCTTGGCGGCCGCCTCTCCCCCTTGCTCTTTTATATCTGACGAGGCAGGGGCACCTCTAGACACACAAGTTGATATGTTGATCTCTCCCAGCCGTGTGTGGTGCCCCCTCCACCATATTCCACCTCGGTCATATCGTGGCGGTGCTTAGGCGAAGCCCTGCGTCGGTAGCAACATCATCACCGTCATCACGTCGTTGTCTTGTGGAACTCTCCGTGAAGCTCTGCTTTGGATCGGAGTTCGCGGGGCGTCATCGAGCTGAGCGTGTGCTGAACTTCGGAGGTACCGTATGTTCGGTACTTGGATCGGTCGGACCATGAAGGCGTCGACTACATCAACGCGTTGTGCTAGCGCTTCGCTTTTGGTCTCACGGTACATGGACAACACTCTCCCTCTCGTTGCTATGCATCACCATGATCTTGCGTGTGCGTATGAATTTTTTGAAATTACTCGTTCCCCAGCAGTGATATCAAAGCCAGGTTTATGCGTAGATGTTATATGCAGAGTAGAACACAAGTGAGTTGTAGGCGTCTGGTCGTCTTGCTTACCGGCATGTCATACTTTGGTTGGTGGTATTGTTGGATGAAGCGGCCTGGACGGACATTACGCTTACGCTTACATAGGCTGGTTCTATCGACGTGCTTTGCACACAGGTGCCTGGCGGGTGTCAGTTTCTCCAACTTTACTTGAACCGAGTGTGACTACGACTGGTCCTTGAGAAGGTTAAAATAGCACTAACTTGACGAACTATCGTTGTGGTTTTGATACGTAGGTTAGAACGGTTCTTGCTCAGCCCGTAGCAGCCACGTAAAACTTGCAACAACAAAGTAGATGACGTCTAACTTGTTTTTGCAGGGCATGTTGTGATGTGATATGGTCAAGGCATGATGCTATATTTTATTGTATGAGATGATCATGTTTTGTAACCGAGTTATCGGCAACTGGCAGGAGCCATATGGTTGTCGCTTTATTGTATGCAATGTAATCGCCCTATAATTGCTTTACTTTATCACTAAGTGGTAGCGATAGTCGTAGAAGCAATAGTTGGCGAGACGACAACGATGCTACGATGGAGATCAAGGTGTAGCGCGCGGTGGCGATGGTGACCATGGCGGTTGCTTGGAGATGGAGATCACAAGCACAAGATGATGATGGCCATATCATATCACTTATATTGATTGCATGTGATGTTTATCCTTTATGCATCTTATTTTGCTTTGATTAGCGGTAGCATTATAAGATGATCTCTCACTAAATTTCAAGATAAAAGTGTTCTCCACGAGTATGCACCGTTGCCAAAGTTAAATGCGTGCCGAGACACCACGTGATGATCGGGTGTGATAAGCTCTCGTTCATCTACAGCGGGTGCAAGCCAGTTTGCACATGTCACAGAATACTCGGGTTAAACTTGATGAGCCTAGCTTATGCAGATATGGCCTCGGAACACTGAGACCGAAGGTCGGCGTGAATCATATAGTAGATATGATCAACATAGTGATGTTCACCATTGAAAACTACTCCATCTCACGTGATGATGGGACATGGTTTAGTTGATTTGGATCACGTGATCACTTAGATGATTAGAGGATGTCTATCTAAGTGGGAGTTCTTAAGTAATATGATTAATTGAACTTAAATTTATCATGAACTTAGTACTGATAGTATATTGCTTGTCTATGTTGTTGTAGATAGATGGCCCGTGCTGTTGTTCCGTTGAATTTTAATGCGTTCCTTGAAAGCAAAGTTGAAAGATGATGGTAGCAATTACGGACTGGGCCCGTAACTTGAGGATTATCCTCATTGCTGCGAGAGAAGAATTACGTCACAGGAAGCACCGCTGGGTGCAGGCCTCTGCGGATCTGGCCAGCGATGTTAGAGCGTCTGGCGAGCAAAGCTAATGACTACTCGATAGTTCGAGTGTGCCATGCTACGGCTTAGAACCGGGACTTCAACGATGTTTTGAACATCATGGAGCATATGAGATGTTCCAGGAGTTAAAGTTAATATTTCAAGCAAATGCCCGGATTGAGAGATATGAAGTCTCCAATAAGTTCAACAGCTGCAAGATGGAAGAGAATAGTGATGAAGCTATGTACCTAGGGTAGGGTCATGGACCCGTCCAAGATACCCTCCCCAAGGACATCTCTAGAAGAATCACCTTTCAATCGACTCGAAGTGTTCCACTCGGCGGACTCGAAGACACTTTCGACCATGAAGCCAACCACTCGACAGCCGGGAGATCTAAAGTCCTCCATGCGCTAGCGGTCGGTCATTAAGTAGCTTTTATGGTCATCATAGCCCTTTATATGCGGCGTTACGATAGCGCCCGACCTTAATGTACCTTAAACCCTGCATAGCGAGGGCGGAGAAGTCAGCGAACTCTATATAAGCCACGCCCCTCCTCGGTGTCAAGGTTCGCACCTGTAATTCATACACATAATCCGATCGACCGCCTCAGGGCTCAGGGGCGTGGGGCTATTACTTCTTAGGGAAGGGCTGAACTCGTAAAACTTCGGCGTATACAACTACTCCATAGCTAGGATCTTGCCTCTCCATTCCTACCCCTACATTCTTTGTCGGACTTAGAACCACGACGGTTGGCGCCCAAGTGGGGCGGTGTCTTAGCGACTTATTGGAGAGTTGCGATTTTTCGATCTCCTTCATCATGGTTTGGCGGAGTTTTGGTTGAGGCGCGAGATCTGTCTCGCAGCGCTCACGTTCATCGCCGACGACTCCGCAGCGAGGAGGCTCTGCTTTCGACATCGGCGCTCCTGTCCGTGAGGTGGCACTTTCAGCAGCGTCGTCCGCGGCTTCCTCTGTGGCAACCGTCGACCCGATGTCGGTCGGCCCAATAAATCCTCCTCCTGTTTCCCGCCCGGCGCAAAGCGCTCGGTCGGTCGATACCGCAGAGGTGGGTGAGAGCCTTGCGGTGGCTCGCCGGTCGGCTACCCCAAATCGCGGCGTCGAGCCCGCCGAATCTCTCTGGCCTGTTCGGCGGCTCCTTGACTGCATCCGAGTCTGACGGCAATGATGACCAATGGCGGAGGTTACGATGGTCGATGGACCATGCAGATCCTCCGGCTTTCCCGCACCGGCGCGGCGGCGGCGGGCGATCCGTCGCATGCCATGAAGAGTATCTCCCGAGCCCCTCACTTGGCTGTAGAGGAAGAACGCCCGCCGGAACATGGATCGCTGCACACTCCTATCGTTGGAAAACCCCGAGGCTCGTGCTTTAGGGGGGCGCTTAGCCAACTTGGCTGGCGCTTTTCATTGAAGAACCTCCGGTGAGTACTCGGCAGCGTCTTGGCGACAACAGTTCGAGAATCTAGTCGGCGTCAACTCTTTCCACCGACTCAGGTATATCGAACTCCGATTCAAAATTTAGCAGCTTTCGACCGTATAGCGAGTCGATTCAGCCGTCCCGTCGAGGCTGGCGGAGGCTTATTGCGGATCGAGCATTGCCGGGCAGGAGGAGACCAGAATTCAGGCATATCACGATCCGCGAAATAGGATCCCAGCAAATCTGTTGTTGCGAGATATAGTTGATCGGCTCACAGCCCAAAGATGCGCCCGGCGTGAGGCGTGAAGCCAGCGAGATCGATATGGAACCGTGGCGAGTATGATCACCGATTCGATCGCGATGATCGGCGTCGGTGCCACCCTCCCCAAGGAGTGGGTCATATGTGCCTCGGCAATGAGGATGTGACGCCCTCCACAATCTTTGGGCGAAGGATTCGATCGACCCAGAGAACCGGCTTTGATCGAGATCCATTCTCGTTCAGGGTTTGATCGGCGAAACAGGAGCTCACCGAGGGAGGTCATGGCGAGGATGTACCCACAAGCAGCGAGTGCGTCTCGGGACCATAGTGCTTGACGAGATCCATCAGAGCGCGATGATTCCTCCCAACTTCAGGTTGGCGACTAAGTCGATAAGTTCTTTGGTGAGTCCAAACTGATACTTGCCTAGAGGACTACGGTGGCTGTTCAGATTAGCGGCGGCAATGATGAAGTGGCCATGAAACACCTGCCTCTTATGTTGGGCTGGCTCGGCGGGCGTGGCTGAATCAGTTAGCACCAGCAGCATTTACACTTGGAAGATCTTTCCAGAGTGTTTGTCGAAGGCTGTTGAAGGGACCACATAGCGACCAGCGGGGTTGTGAAATTTGCAATCTTGTGTCACGGAAGACAAATGAAACCTTGAGGATTACATCGAGGAGATGGATCACGTTGCATCACCAGTAGAGAATGTATGTCGATCACCGGCAGATCTGTGCCTTCAAGGAAGCGTTAAATCTGAAGCTAAACCCGAAATTGGTTGAGCTGGAGACATGTCTACGAGTCGAATGATATAGATTGCCACCAAGTATGTCAATGGTGAAGAAGAAGGATCGGCTCGGAATTGGCAAGCACAAGTCGATCGCCCATGAAACCGGAAGAGGAACTCCGATCGGAAGCGAAGCGGAAAGCCGAGCCGGCTGCTCTGGAGAAGCCTTGGCGTGACTCAAGGAAAGCAGGGAAGCCCAAAGGGCCTTGGAACCCCAAGAAAGTGAAGGATCAAGGCGGAAGTGATGTGTTAGACCTGCCATGCCACATTCACACAAAGAAAGATGAAGAGGTAAACTCATTTACCCAAAGCATACCACTCGATAGTGTCGACTCTTGATCCAGCGGTTCGGAAACATCCCAAAGATAAGGAAAAGGAGTCGGACGAAGTTGAGAACAAGGAAGATAGTGATGATGGGTACCCGAGGTCAATTCCACCACGATGATTTTCTGCTGTTGTTGAAAGCAAAAGTCGATTGAAAATTATCAACCGAGAGGTGAATATGGTGCGCTCGGCGACACCAAGTTATCTGAAATGGTCTCAGATTGCCATCACATTCGACCGATCGACCACCCGACACATAGCCACCCACAGGAGGCAAGCTTTGATGGTCGACCCGGTTGTCGAAGGCACTCGGTGACTAAAGTTTTATGGATGGTGGCGTTAGTGAATATACTATATCTTGAGGCGTTGAAAGGGATGGGCATTCCGATGTCCATGCTCGATGCTGACAACATGAGTTTCCATGGGTCATTCACGGAAAGAAGGCCGAGTCACTCGGTCAGATTGCTCTTGATGTGGTTTCGGGGACTCCAAGAATTTCCGCAAAGAAAAGTTGGCGTTTGAAGTCAAGGATTTCGAGTGCTTATCACGCTATTACAGGAAGGCGGTATGTATACCGCGTTCATGGCTCGACCATGTTATGTATACCTTAAGCTGAAGATGCGAGGCCCCAAAGGGGTGATCTTTATCACCGGCAATCGGAAAGCGGAGAAAGTGTTTTGAAGAAGGCTCAAAAATCACCGATGCTCGGATGGCGTGGTAGAGCTGCAGGAATACGAAAACTGCAGACCAGTGACTTGTTGCTGTTGGAAATATGCCCTAGAGGCAATAATAAAAGCATTATTATTATATTTCCTTGTTCATGATAATTGTCTTTATTCATGCTATAATTGTGTTATCCAGGAAATCGTAATACATGTGTGAATAATGAGACACCAACATGTCCCTAGTAAGCCTCTAGTTGACTAGCTCGTTGATCAGCAGATAGTCATGGTTTCTGACTATGGACATTGGATGTCATTGATAACGAGATCACATCATTAGGAGAATGATGTGATGGACAAGACAATCCTAAACATAGGTGAAGATCGTATGGTTAGTTTGCTAGAGTTTTCCAATGTCAAGTATCTTTTCCTTAGACCATGAGATCGTGTAACTCCCGGATACCGTAGGAGTGCTTTGGGTATACCAAGCGTCACAACATAACTAGGTGACTATAAAGGTATGCTACGGGTATCTCGAAAGTGTACATTGGGTTGACATGGATCAAAAGCTGGGATTTGTCACTCCGTGTAGCGGAGAGGTATCCTTGGGCCCTTTCGGTAATGCATCATCATAATGAGCTCAAAGTGACCAAGTTAATGCAGTCACGGGATCATGCATTCTGATGCGAGTAAAGTGACTTGCCGATAGCGAGATTGAGCGAGGTATTGGGATACCGCGATCGAATCTCGGGCAAGTAACATATATCGATTGACAAAGGGAATTGTATCACGGGGTTGCTTGAATCCTCGACATCGTGGTTCATCCGATGAGATCATCGAGGAGCATGTAGAACCAACATGGGTATCCAGATCCGCTGTTGGTTATTGATGGGGAAGCGATCCGGTCATGTCTACATGTCTCGAGACCCGTGAGGGTCTACATAAGGTTCGGTGGCCTTAAGGTTGTAGGGATATGTATATGCAGTAACCCGAATGTTGTTGAGTCCGGATGAGATCCCGAGCGTCACGAGGAGTTCGGAATGGTCGGGAGGTAAAGAATTATATATAGGAAGTGCTATTTGACCAGGGACAAGTTTGGGGTTATCGGTATTCTGGGGACCACGGAAGGGTCGAGGTCCACGGGTGGGAGCCACCTGTCGAGGGGCCACATGGGCTTTAGGGTGCGCCTTGGCCTACATGGGCCAAGGCACCAGCCCAAGGGCCCATCGCCTAGGGTTTAAAGGGAAGAGTCCTAGGAGGAAGGCACCTCCTAGGTGCCTTGGGAGGAAGGATTCCTCCCCCAGCCTTACCCCTAGGAGATTAGATCTCCTAGGGCAGGCGCCCTTGGCCCTCCTATATATAGTGGGGAGGGAGGGCTTTTCTCCCACGCCTTTGGTTGCCTCCTTCTCCTCTCAACACCTCCTCCTCCTCCATAGTGCTTGGCGTAGCCTGACGAATCTTCGGCTTCACCATCACTGCCTTACGTCGTCTTTGCTGCTTGGAGCCATCTTCCTCAACATCTCCTTCCCTCTTGCTGGATCAAGAAGAAGGAGGCGTTCACGTAACCGTCGTGTGTTGAACACGGAGGTGCCGTCCGTTCCGGTGCTAGGATCTCGGTGATTTGGATCACGTCGTGTTCGACTACCTCATCTCCATTCTTTGAGCGCTTCGCTCACGATCTACAAAGTGCGTAGATGCATCTAATCACTCGTTGCAAGATGAACTCCTAGATGGATCTTGGTGAAACCGTAGGAAAATTTTGTTTTCTGCTCGTTTCCTAGCGGTGGCATCATGAGCTAGGTCTATCGTAGTTCTTCTTGCGTGAGTAGAACACAATTTGTTACAGGCGTAGATGTTGTCAATATCTTGCCGCTACTAGTCTTATCTTGCTTCAGCGGTATTGTGGGATGAAGCGGCGGGACCAACCTTACGTGCGCTTCGTGAGACCGGTTCCACCGACTAACATGCACTAGTTGCATAAGGTGGCTGGCGGGTGTCTGTCTCTCCTACTTTAGTTGGAAGCGGATTCGATGAAAAGGTCCTTATGAAGGGTAAATAGAAGTTGACAAATCACGTTGTGGTTTCACGTAGGTAAGCGTTCTTGCTAGAACCCTACTTCAGCCACGTAAAACATGCAACAACAATTAGAGGAAGTCTAACTTGTTTTTTGCAGCAAGTGCTTTAATGATATGATATGGCCAAAGTTGCGATGAATGATGAATGATCTATATGATGTATGAGATGTTCATGCTATTGTAATAGGAATCACGACTTGCATGTCGATGAGTATGACAACGGCAGGAGCCATATGAGTTGTCTTTATTTTTGTATGACCTGCGTGTCATTGAGAAGCGCCATGTAAATTACTTTACTTTATTGCTAAGCGCGTTAGCCATAGTAGTAAGTAATAGTTGGCGAGCAACTTCATGGAACACGATGATGGGGATCATGATGATGGAGATCATGGTGTCAAGCGGTGACAAGATAATCATGGAGCCCCAAGATGGAGATCAAAGGAGCTATGTGATATTGGCCATATCATGTCACTATTATTATTTGATTGCATTTGATGTTTATCATGTTTTGCATCTTGTTTACTTAGAGCGGCGGTAGTAAATAAGATGATCCCTCATAATAATTTCAAGAAAGTGTTCCCCTAGCTGTGCACCGTTGCAGCAGTTCGTTGTTTCAATGCACCGCGTGATGATGGTGTTTGATTCAAAAGCGTTCACATACAACGGGTGTAAGACAGATTTACACATGCAAACACTTAGGTTGACTTGACGAGCCTAGCATGTGTATAGACATGGCCTCGGAACACAGAAGACCAAAAGGTCGAGCATGAGTCGTATAGAAGATACAATTAACATGAAGATGTTCACCGACGTTGACTAGTCCATCTCACGTGATGATCGGACCACGGCCTAGTTGACTCGGATCATGTTATACTTAGATGACTAGAAGAGGATGTCTATCTAAGTGGGAGTTCATTGAATAATTTGATTAGATGAACTTAATTATCATGAACTTAGTCTAAAATCTTTACAATATGTCTTGTAGATCAAATGGCCAACGTAGTCCTCAACTTCAGCGTTCCTAGAAAACCAAGCTGAAAGACGATGGCAGCAACTACTCTCGGACTGGGTCCGGAACACGAGATCATCCTCATAGCTGCCAAGAAAGATTATGTCCTACAAGCACTTGCTTGGTGGCGCTTTATTCTCCTGCGAACAAGGCGTTATGAGCAGCTTGGCGAGCGCGTCCGATGTTCTCCCTCGTTCGAGTGCGGCATGCTTTACAGCCTAGAGCAGGGGCTCCAAAAGCGTTTTGAGAGACATGGAGCATATGAG
Source organism: Aegilops longissima (assembly GCA_021605205.1). Lineage (NCBI taxonomy): Eukaryota > Viridiplantae > Streptophyta > Magnoliopsida > Poales > Poaceae > Aegilops > Aegilops longissima. The sequence goes on from JAHIAM010018313.1 coordinate 28,964, forward strand.
ATGTTGAAGAGCTGAAAATGGTTTTCAAGCTCATGCCGGGTCGAGAGATATGAAGTCTCCGACAAATTCTTCATTTGTAAGATGGAGAAAATAGTTCTGTCGGTGAGCACATACTCACTATATGCAGGTTACATAACCGCTTGACTCAGTTGGGAGTTAATCTCCGGATGATCGATCGGTGATTGAGAATCCTCGATCGCTTCCACTAGAGCTACAAGAGCTTTGTGATGAACTTCAATATGCAGGGATGGAAAAGACCATTCTGAAGTATTTGCTATGCTAAAATCAGCGGTAGAAGTCAGAAGGAACATCAAGTGTTGATGGTCAATAAAACCACTAAGTTCAAGAAGGGCAAGGTAAAAGAACTTCAAGAAGGGCGGCAAAGGGAGTTGCAGCGCCCGACAAACAAGCTGCGGGAATAAATAAAGAATGGACCCAAGCCGAGGGTGAGTGCTTTTATTGCAAGGGATGTAGTCCTTTGGAGCGGAACTGCCCCAAATACTTAGCGGACAAGAAAGGCCGGCAAAACAAAAGGTATATATGATATACATGTAATTGATGTGTACCTAACTAGTACCGTAGTAGCTCACAGGTATTTGATACGGTGCGAGTTGCTCACATTTGTAACTCAAAGCGGGGGCTGCGGAATAAGCGGAGGCCCGGCAAGGGCGAGGTGACGATGCTGGCGTCGGGAATGGTTCCAAGGTCAATGTGATGCGCCGTCGACACGCTACCTCTATGTTTACCTTCGGGATTAGTTTTAAACCTTAATAATTGTTATTTAGTGCCGACTTTGAGCATGAACATTGTATCGGGATCTCGTTTAATTAGAGATGGCTACTCATTTAAATCCGAGAATAATGGTTGTTCTATTTATATGAGAGATATGTTTTATGGTCATGCTCCTATGGTGAATGGTTTATTCTTAATGAATCTCGGCGTAATGCTACACATATTCATAGTGTGAGTACCAAAAGATGTAAAGTTGATAATGATAGTCCCACATACTTGTGGCACATACCTTGGTCACATAGGTGTCAAGCATGAAGAAGCTCCATACGGATGGACTTCTAGAGTCTCTTAATTACGAATCATTTGACGCGTGCGAACCATGCCTCATGGGTAAGATGACCAAGACTCCGTTCTGGGAACAATGGGCGAGCAACCAACTTATTGGAAATCATACATCTCTGATGTATGCGGTCCAATGAGTGTTGAGGCTCAGCGGTGGCTATCGTTATGTTCTCACCCTCGCGATGATTTGTGTAGATATGGGTATATCTACTTAATGAAACACAAATCTGAAACCTTTGAAAAGTTCAAGGAATTTCAGAGTGAGGTTGAGAATCAACGTGACAGAAAATCAAGTTTCTACGATCGGATCGTGGAGGAGAATACTTGAGTCACAATTTAGCACACACTTGAAAATGTGGAATAGTTTCACAACTCACGCCATGGAACACCTCGGTAATGGTGTGTCCGAGCGTCGTGTCGCACTCTATTAGATATGAGTACGATCTATGATGTCTCTTACCGATTTACCGCTATCTTTTTGAGGCTATGCTTTAGAATTGCGCATTCATTTTAAATAGGACTCCGTCGAAATCCGTTGAGGCGACACCGTTTGAATTGTGGTTTGGGAAGAAACCTAAGCTATGCGTTTCTAATAGTTTGGGGATCACGATGCTTATGTCAAGAAACTTCAACTGAAAAGCTCAAACCCAAGTCGGAAAAATCGTCTTCATAGGATACCCTAAAGAAGCTGTTGGGTATACCTTCTACCTCAGATCGAAGGCAAGATCTTTGTTGCCAAGAATGGATTCTTTCTAGAGAAGAGTTTCTCTCGAAAGAAGTAAGTGGAAGGAAAGTAGAACTTGATGAAGTGTTACCTCTTGAACCGGAAAATGGCGCAACTCAAGAAAATGTTCTGAGGTGCCTGCACCGACTAGAGAGGAAGTTAATGATGATGATCAAGATACTTGATCAAGCTCCTCTTGAAATTCGAAGGTCCACAAGGACACGTTCCGCACAGTGAATGCAGCAACCTGTCTTGGAAATCATGTTGTTAGACAATGGTGAACCTTGAACTATGAAGAAGCGATGGCGGGCCAGTTAGACAAATGGCTAGAAGCCATGAAATCCGAGATAGGATCCATGTATGAAAATGAAGTATGGACTTTGGTGACTTGCCGTTGAGCGGCGAGCCATAGAAAATAAATGGATCTTTAAGAAGAAGACAGGATAGCGGATGGTAATGTGACCATCTATAAAGCTCGACTTGTCGCTAAGGGTTATCGACAAGTTCAAGGGGTTGTCTACGATGAGACTTTCTCACGGTAGCGAAGCTGAAGTCCGTCCGAATCATGTTAGCAATTGCGCATTCTCGATTATGAGATATGGCAAATGGGCGTCAAAAGCGGCATTCCTTAATGGTTTCCTTAAGGAAGAATTGTATATGATGCAGCGGAAGGTTTTATCGATCCTAAGAATGCTAACAAGGTGTGCAAGCTCAACGCTTCGATTTATGGGCTGGTGGAAGCATCTGGAGTTGGAACATTACGCTTTGATGAGATGATCAAAGCGTTTGGGTTCTGTGAGACTTATGGAGAAGCCTGCGTTTACAAGAAAGTGAGTGGGAGCTCTGTGGCATTTCTCATACTATATGTAGATGACATACTTTTGATGGGAAATGATATAGAACTCTTGTACAACATCAAGGCCTATTTGAATAAGAGTTTTTCAATGAAGGACCTTGGAGAAGCTGCTTATATATTAGGCATCAAGATCTATAAGAGATAGATCAAAGGCGCCTCATAGGTCTTTCTAAAGCACATACCTTGATAAGATATTGAAGAAGTTCAATATGGATCAATCTAAGAAGGGGTTCTTGCACTGTGTTACAAGGTGTGAAATTGAGCTCAGCTCAATGTCCGACCAATGAAGATATAGAAGAGATGAGTGTCATCCCTATGCCTCACCATAGGTTCTATTATGTATGCCATCTATGTGCCAGACCTGATGTAAACCTTGCCGTAAGTTTGGTAGGAAGGTACCAAAGTAATCCGGCAAGGAACACTGGACAGCGGTCAAGAATATCCTGAAGTACACGAAAAGGACTAAGGAAATGTTTCTCGTTTATGGAGGTGCGAAGAGCTCAAATGCGTAAAGGTTCGTCGGGCTAAGCCGACACAGATCTGAATGACTCTAAGTCACAGACCGGATACATGTATATTTTTGAATGGTAGGGCGATGGCTGGTGCGATTTACAAGCGAGGCGTCGTGGCGGGATCTACATGTGAAGCGGAGTACATGGCAGCCTCGGAGGCATCACATGAAGCAATATGGGTGAAGGTTCATCACCGACCTAGGAGTCATACCCAATGCGTCGGGGCCAATCAAACTCTTCTGTGACAACAGGAGCTATTGCACTTGCCAAGGGCCAGGTTTCACAAGAAGACAAAGGCACATCAGCGTCGCTTCAACTCCATTCGTGAAAATGTTCAAGATGGAGACATAGAGATTTGTAAAGTACATACGGACCTGAATGTAGCGGATCCGTTGACTAAACCTCTCCCTAGAGCAAAACATGATCAACACCAGAATTCCATGGGTGTTAGATTCATCACAATGTAACTAGATTATTGACTCTAGTGCAAGTGGGAGACTGTTGGAAATATGCCCTAGAGGCAATAATAAAAGCATTATTATTATATTTCCTTGTTCATGATAATTGTCTTTATTCATGCTATAATTGTGTTATCAGGAAATCGTAATACATGTGTGAATAACAGAGACACCAACATGTCCTAGTAAGCCTCTAGTTGACTAGCTCGTTGATCAGCAGAGATAGTCATGGTTTCTGACTATGGACATTGGATGTCATTGATAACGAGATCACATCATTAGGAGAATGATGTGATGGACAAGACCAATCCTAAACATAGCTGAAGATCGTATAGTTACGTTTGCTAGAGTTTTTCCAATGTCAAGTATCTTTTCCTTAGACCATGAGATCGTGTAACTCCCGGATACCGTAGGAGTGCTTTGGGTATACCAAGCGTCCTGGCGTGGCTGGGTGACTATAAAGGTATGCTGGGTATCTCCGAAAGTGTACATTGGGTTGACATGGATCAAGGCTGGGATTTGTCCTCCGTATGGCGGAGAGGTATCACAGGGCCCTTTCGGTAATGCATCATCATAATGAGCTCAAAGTGACCAAGTTAATGCGGTCATGGGATCATGCATTCAGATCTGAGTAAAGTGACTTGCGTGCGAGATTGAGCGAGGTATTGGGATCTGAAGCGATCGAATCTCGGGCAAATGCTTATATCGATTGACAAAGGGAATTGTATCACGGGGTTGCTTGAATCCTCGACATCGTGGTTCATCGATGAGATCATCGAGGAGCATGTAGGGCCAACATGGGTATCCAGATCCGCTGTTGGTTATTGACGGGAGAGCAATCACGGTCATGTCTACATGTCTCCCGAACCGTAAGGGTCTACACATAAGTTCGGTGGCCGCTAGGGTTGTAGGGATATGTATATACAGTAACCCGAATGTTGTTGAGTCCGGATGAGATCCCGGACGTCACGAGGAGTTCGGAATGGTCGGAGGTAAAAATTATATATAGGAAGTGCTATTTGACCATCGGGACAAGTTTGAGGTTATCGGTATTCTGGGACCACGGAAGGTCCCGGGGTCAGCAGGTGGGGCCACCTGTCCCGGGGGCACATGGGCTGTAGGGGGTGCGCCTTGGCCTACATGGGCCAAGGGCACCAGCCCAAGGCCCATGCGCCTAGGGTTTCAAGGGAAGAGTCCTAGGAGGAAGGCACCTCCCTAGGTGCCTTGGGGAGGAAGGATTCCTCCCCTTGGCACCCCCTAGGAGATTAGATCTCCTAGGGCCGGCCCTTGGCCCTCCTATATATAGTGGGGAGGGAGGCTTTTCTCCCACGCCTTTGGTTGCCTCCTTCTCCCTCTCCAACACCTCCTCCTCCTCCATAGTGCTTGGCGTAGCCACAGCGAATCTTGCAGCTTCACCATCACCTGCGCCGTCGTCTTGCTGCTGGAGCCATCTTCCTCAACCTCTCCTTCCCTCTTGCTGGATCAAGAAGAAGGAGACGTTACGCTAACCGTACGTGTGTTGAACACGGAGGTGCCGTCCGTTCGGTGCTAGGATCTCCGGTGATTTGGATCACGTCGTGTTCGACTACCTCATCTCCGTTCTTTGAACGCTTCCGCTCACGATCTACAAGGTACATAGATGCATCTAATCACTCGTTGCTAGATGAACTCCTAGATGGATCTTGGTGAAACCGTAGGAAAATTTTTGTTTTCTGCTTCGTTCCCCCAACAATTGCGAGCCAAGAAGCCCTTCTGGAATCAGGCGTTTGATCGTCCGTTGAGACAAAAGCCGATTCACATTCACGACCAAGCCCAATGCTGCTCCGACTCATATCTCTACAACCTTTCGACTCCAAATAGGAAGAAAGCGCTCATCCGGTTCCTCCGTGAGAAGCTGGGACATCTTCGCATGGAAGCCTTGACATGCGGGTGTTCGAGGGGCTGGCTGAGCACCGTCTAAGAGTTGACCCAAAAGTGAAATCTGTCGAAAAGAACATCTTGACGGTCCGCTGTCCGGAGAAGAAAGGCCATTGGCGGAGGTGGCTCGGCTCTTAGCAGCGGAGTTTATCAGAAGATTTACCACTCCAGTGGCTCGCCAATGTCGTCATGGTCCCCAAGAAGGACAAGTCACTTAGCATGTGCATTGACTTCAAACATATCAATCGGGCCTGCCGAAAGATCATTTTCCTCTCCCGCATCGACCAAATAGTGAATCAAGCTGCGGGATGTGGCTGTCTTTTTTAGGCGCCCATTCGGTTACCATCAGATCCGTGCGTATGGACCCGGCGAGATCAAAACAGCTTTCATCACTCCATTCGGGTGCCATTATGTCACCATGCCATTCGGCCTCAAGAATGTCGGGCCACATTCATGAGGATGATTGAACTGTTTGCTCCTCAAATCGGTCGGAATGTGGAAGCATACATGGATGATATTGTGGTCAAGTCATGGAAGGTTCCGACCTGCTGGTGACCTTGTTGAGACATTGCCAACCTCGGGAGGTATGATATCAAGCTTAATCCATCAAAGTGCACATTCGGAGTTCTGGCGGAAAGTTACCGGTTTTCGTTTCGAGCGAGGAATCAGCGCCAATCTAGAAAAAGTTGGTACTATACTCCGAATGAAGCGTCACGTGCGTGTGCGATGTCGGATCTTCTTGGTTGCTTGGCGCTTTAAGCGATTCATCTCGACTGGTGAAAAGGCATTGCCTCTTCTACGTGATGAAGAAATCGGACAAGTTGAGTGGACTCCACGAAGCTAATGCAGCGTTTGTAGAGCTAAAGCCCGCGCTCCACCCAGCGGTGCTTGCTGCCCCAATCAGCAAGAGCCTTTGCTGCTTTACATTAAGCCACAGGACAAGTCGTCGATGCAGTACTTACGATTCGGCGAAGAAGAAGGAAAAGCCTTTAAAGTTCAGCGCCCAGTATATTATGTTTACGAAGTTTTGAGCCCATCAAAGCAAAGATGCCCTCATTATCGAGAAGCTTGTATATGAGATTTATATGACCACAAGAAGGTTGCATATTACTTCTCGACAATTCCATTACGATTAAATCGGCGATGCTCCATTGTCGGAGATTACACTAACAGAGATGCAATTGGTCAGTGGCAAAATGGGCGATTGAAATCCTTCCCTAGATATCAAGTTTGAGGCAAAAAAGCCATCAAGTCCCAAGCAATAGCAGATTTAAATGGCGAGTGGATTGAACAACAACTGCGACTCAAGTTCACTCGGAGCATGGGACCATGTTCTTTGATGGTTCCAAGATGCTGAATGGTTCGGTCTTTGGGGTAGTGTTAGTTTCCCCGAGGAGATAAGCTCAGATATGTTCTTCAAATTCACTTTGATTCCTCAACAACGAAGCAGAATATGAAGCACTTTTGTATGGGTTGCGTGTATGGCCATTTCACTCGGCGTCCAATGCGCCTCATGGTCTATGGCGACTCAGATTTGGTGGTTAATCAAGTGATGAAGGAGTGGGCGTCGGAAATGCGGCCATGACTGGTTCTTGCAATGCAGTGAAAAGCTAGAGAAGAAATTCGAGGGGTTAGAGCTTCATCATATACCCGGTGAAAATCAAGCAGCCGATGATTTGGCAAAAATAGGTTCAAGAGAAAGCCATTCCCAACAATGTGTTTTGGAACACATCACACACCATCGAGTTCAAGAGGATCCTTTCACCGAAGAAGCTCCACAACCAAAAGTGCCACAGATCCGGCTGAAGTTGAGGTTCTAGCGGTGGTCGACTTGATCATGGAAGTCTTGGTCATCACTCCCATTTGGGCGGTGCCGTACATCGCGTACATCCTAAGGAAAGAACTCCAGAGAATGAAGAAGAGGCTCGACGGATCGTCCATCGATCCAAGGCCTTTCTTGTGATAAAGGACAGTTATCTGAGAGAAAAAGCACGATTGGAGTCGAATTGATGTATACGCACGCGGAAGAAGGTCAAATAATTCTTGGCGATATCCACTCGGGGACTGTGGTCATCATCGTCCTCTCGGACCATTGTGGCTAAAGCATACCCAGTGGGATTTTCTTGACCAGAAAGCAAATGAAATGGCGAAAGAGATAGTCGACAAATGTGAAGGATGTCGGTTCTACTCAATATGTCACACAAACCGGCGTCACCCTTGAAGACCATTCCACTCGTACGGCCCTTTTGTTTGGGGATTGGATATGATTGGACCACTGAGAATGGCGGGGCGGCTTCACTCACATGCTAGTGGCGATCGACAAGTTTACTAAATGGATCGAAGCTAAGCCTATCAAGAATCTCAATGCTTGCTTGCTGCTATCGGTTTCATCGAGAGTTGATATTCAGATATGGAGTTCGCATAGCATCATCGCGATAATGG
>JAHIAM010018314.1:0-11675 GCA_021605205.1 Aegilops longissima
AGTTTCTCGGACTCGCAGGATATTATCGGAGGTTTATTGAGAATTTCCGGATTGCCAAGCCCAGGTAGCTGTTGAAGAAGGGCCAAGTACATTTGGACCGAGTTGTCCAGTTTTAAATTGAAGAAAGGTTTGGTTTTATTGATTTTGGACATACACAAGGTTACGGTATATTGTGGCCTTCTCGTGGGGACTGGAGGAGTACTCATGCGGGAAGGAAAAGTTGTAGCTTAACCTCCGGACAGCTCGACCTCACGAGATGAATTATACCATGATTTGGAGTTAGCAGCCGTAGTGCATGCACTCAAGACCGAGACATTTCCTTATCGGAAACCGTTGTGATGTTTACGATCATAAGAGCTTGAAGTATATTTTCACGCAAAAAGTTGAACCTCGGGGAGGAGATGGCTAGAGTTAATCAAGGACTAGACATGAGTTGCATTATCACCCGGAAAAGCTAATGTTGTAGCGGATGCTTTGAGCCGTAAAGTTATGTGAATACTCTTATAGCGGAGGATTACCCAGGAGTTAGTCGATGACCTCGAGATCTCCTTGGAGATAGTTCAGAGGATATGTTGCAACTCTGGAGTTCAGTCCACTTTGGCGAAAAAATTGTGAAGCCGGGTCGGACAAGGAAATTGATGAGATAAAGAAAAGATGAATGAAGGAAAAGAAATTTCAAGGATGAATAGGGCTATATGGTTCGAGGATCGTATTTATGTCCCAATGATCCCGAACTCAAGCTAATTCTTGGGAGGCTCATGATTCACCGTTCGATTCACCCGGTAACACCAAGATGTACGGATTTGAAGGAAAGTTTACGGTGGGGTTGAAGAAATATTGCGTGCGTAGCGGTTCGATGTTTCCAAATGCGGAACATCGAAGCCGGGGTTACTTCAACCTTTGCGATTCCCAATTGGAAATGGGAAAAACTTGGAATGGATTTTATCAGGGATTACCGGGACCCGTTCAGGTTATGATTCCATCGGGTAGTGGTTGATCGATTGACCAAGGTAGCTCACTTCATTCCGTGAAGACTACCTATACCAGTGCTAAGTTGCCAAGATATACATGACCAGGATCGTATAGCATGGAGTTCGAGGAGTATCGTGTGGATAGAGAACACAATTTACCTCAAAGTTTTGGAATCGGTTGCATGAAACTTTGGAGTGCAGGTGGAGTTGATACAACTTTTCATCCGAACGGATGGACAGACCAGAAAGTCAACCAGATTAAGGACATGTTGAAACTTGTGTGCTAGACTATGGGTCTAGCTGGGATGATAATTTGCCATCGCGAGTTCTCATACAACAGTTATCGACCGGTCTAAAGATGGCCCCTTCGAGCTCTATCACGGAAGGAGGTCAACACCATTCTTTTGGGATGGTGTTGGAGATCGAACCCGGTTCCGATCTTATCGAGATTCGAAGAAAGTCAAGCTGATTGGGATAGACTCAAGATACCGGTCGAGCGGAAGAGTTTGCCGACGATGGCAAAGGAAGTAACTTCGGCGGGAGACCGAGCATATCTTCGTGTGTCCCCTTGGGGAATCAAGAGGTTTGGTGTCAAAGGAAAGTTAGCACCCGATTCATTGGCCCTAAAATCCTCGAGCGTCGTGGAAAGTTGCTTACAAGTTGGAATTGCGGAAGGATTTCCGGAGTTCATGATGTCTTCCATGTTTCTCGGTGAAGAAGTGTCATGCCGACATGGCGATATTCCGTTGAGAGACCCGTGCCCTAGAGGCCATACAGCTCGGTGATCGACTTATAAGGAGAAACCGTCCGAATTCTCGAACCCGGACAGGTCACCGCAGCAAGATCATCAAGTTTTGCAAGGTCTTTGTGGAGTCATCACTCGAAGGGAAGCCACAGGGGGAAGAAGACCTCCGAGACCACCCACCTTTGCTAGCCAACCCGAATCTCGGCGAGATTCATCTTAAAATGGTGGTTTTAACATCCCAAATTTCCTATTTGGAATGTTTTACAATTATAGCTAAGCATCTATGCATTCTGTTTGAATTTGAGTGGCATTTGAAGTTTGAAGTTTTGGAGGTTGGAATTTGAATTCAAATTTTGGCGTGGAAATCTTTCAAAAACTATGCCATAAATACTTGAGAAAAAGTTAGAGGAGTAAACATGACACTCCAAAAATATCAGAGGAAAAACATTGCCAAAAGTTTGAATTCAAATTTGAGTTTTATTTGAATTTTAGAAAAATGATTTTTATAAAGTTTGGTTTGCCCTGGAAAAATGTTCAAATGATAGGTATTCCCGATCATTTTGATATATTGTCCTATATAAAATATTTATATTTTATATATTTTCTCTCTTTTATTTCAAAAAAAAAAAAAAAAGCCCCCCCGGGCCAAAACCGCCCGGGCCGGGAGCCCGGGGACGCCGAACCCCCCCTGGAAAACCCTCGTCGGCCCCGGGCCAGCCCCCCTCCCTCCTTCGGGTGGCCCCACCGTCGTCTTCCCCTCGCCCCCGCCCGCCCCCGGGATCCCGGGATCCGGGATTCGAATCCTCGCCGTTGCCCTCGTCCGTCGGGCCCCCCCTATAAATCCCTCCCCTCACCCCATTCCCCCCCCCTCGCCCGACCTCTCCCTCGCCCCTTTGCCGGCACCAGGGCCCCGCCATTTTTCCGACCCACCCGCCATCCCGAGCTTCGACTCCCCAAACCCCTCCCGTCACCCGAACTCCCGCCCCCCGACCACCCGGTCGGGAGCACTGGCCAAACCGTCGCGTCGACCTTGATTGGGACACCTCCCGCCGTCGATCTAATTCAAGAGATTAGATTCCCCAGAAAAATTTTAATTAGGTTTTTATAAAAGGTTTTGGGTTAGTTCGGTTTATTTTAGTTAGGGTTTTAGTTGAACGGCCGACTCGTTTTAAACCTAGGGCCGATTTGTTATATTGCAATTATATAGGCCCATTTTTTCTTTATTTTTCGTTTTCTGTTTTAGAAATAGTTTCAGATTGAAAAATTCATATCTTTTAATCTACTTAATATTTTAAGTGATTCTTTTTTTGTTGGTTTGAAAATTTCTTATAGTTTCTGTAGAAAATATAATTAGCCATGTTAAAATTATTTAAAATTGCTTTATTTTAGATTTAGACAGAATAGTAATTCTGCTATAAAATGAGTTAGGAATATTATTTTTTAATGATTCTTTTTGTCACAACTTTGTTTTGACATTGCCTAACCGTAGGAATTTATTTGGGCATTTTAGAAATTAATAAAAAATAGTTTTAACCAGAATCATGTTATTCTTATTTATTTAACTAGCTCTTTTTCCTATTGTTTTACTTAGCAAATAAATTTATTTTCATGAGAGATAGTTTATTCTAGGTTAGTTTCTGTAACTTTAGAGCATGAACTTTTATTTATAATAAATAAAACTTTTATTTTATTTTTCTTACTAGAATTTGCTTTAGGCCTAATAGGAGTTTTATAATAGATTTTAAAGTGATTCTTTTTGCTCCTAGTTGCTTGATGAATTCTTTTGTTAAGTTAACAAAAACCCATGCTTAGGTTATGTTAAGAAAATTTTTGTTATGTAAAACTATTTTTAGTTGTTGCTTGATGTAGGAAAACTTTGAGTTGGATTTCTTTGAGTTTTCCTTTGGGTTTTGATTCGTTTGTTTTGTGTGTTTATATTACTATGCTGTTATGTTAAGTGATCATATGTTGTATGCTTATTATTATTGTTTCCTCGGTAGAATTTCGGTTGAAGCTTGCTACCACAGTCCCTAGCTTGAAGATCGTCGACAAGGCAAGTCATTGATCATGTTTCTTTACAATACCTATGATTTTATTGCATTAGAATTATACCTCCCACCATGCATGTAGTGGGTGAAATTTTGAAGTTATGTTCTTGAGTAGTATCATGAGGTAGGATGAACCAATTCCTTGTTACCATGACCGGGCGAAGTAGTTTATTTTGCTATGCTCGTGAAGCGGAGTTGGTTGAGTGAATTCATAAGGGAGATGTGAGAGTCAAGATGATGACAACCCCATGAACTTCAAGCTCAAGATGGACTTGAAATTCACTACTGGGTGGAGGGCGGTTGCGGGCACCTGAGAACCGGTGGTTGGCGGGATGCATGGAGAAGTGCCATGACATCTGCGGAAAGCTTCACCCAGCCACGAAGAGAGGATGTATACCCCATTGACGGAAGCTTACTGTGCAGCCGCAAGCCATTATGGGCTCGGCTTGGACCCTAGTTGTGACTCGGCGGAGCGGTGCTACGAGATGTAGAAGAACGGTAGGATTGGATGGGTACCGGCGGTGGCGGAAGAACTCTTGGAAGACCCTGTTTCGTTCGTCCGTCTTCAAACACCATGAAGTGCGAAGACTTAAAAGGAGGAGCGATTCTTGCGGGTAAAGTCATAAACCTCTGCGGAGAAAAGATCTAATCGATTAGCCGTGTCCCGATTCACGGACAATTTGAGCCTCTGGAACTTGGAAGTATTGGAATCTCAACACTTAAATTAATAAATTAATTGAGGTTATGACTTAATAATTTGGGAATGAGACATTGGTTGGTGGAACCATCTCAATAACTACCAACAATTTTGTAGTATTTGCAAGCAAGTCCTTTGTAGTAAGGAAAAAGCTGGCTTTTAGCAAATGATGAAACTTAGAGCTCCAGCCAAATTGCATATAGTGTTAGTAATTATTATTGTTATTCTCTCTTCATGACTTGCGGCATATTCAAAATGCTGACCTACGGCTGCAACGTCTTATGTTGCGGAAGGTATTCGATCAGGATTGAGGCTACGATCCGCTTGGCGATTGCCCTTTGGTCGGATGGACTCGCTATTCTTCTTCCTTGCAGCTTTACTTAGTTTATTTCTCATGAGTTGGCCTTGACGAATTTATTCTATTGTAATAAAGACTAAATATGAGAATCGTGTAATAAATTCAGGTGTGATTGAACTTTGATTATTTCATCAATGTCTTGTGAGTGCCGACATGATCTTGGGATGAATGCAGAACGGAGACTTGACCGATTTTGGGTCGGAGTCGCTACATGTTGGGAGGGATGGCTGCGCCTTGGCTTGAGGTCAAGCTGTCCCCTCACCCTGTTATATGGGGGAAGAGGGAGAAGGGGCGGCCCTCTAGATGCATCTAGAGGGGGCGTGACAAGGAGGAACTTGCCCCCAAGCAGGCGCCCCTCTAGGGTTCCCCCTCAACCCTAGGCGCAAGGGCCCAAGGAGGTGCGCCCAGCCCACCGAGGCTGGCTCCCTCTACACGCAGCCCAGTGGCCCCGGAGGGTGGCCCCTCCGGTGGACCTCCGGAACCCTTCGGTGACCCGGTACAATACCCGATATGCCCGAAACTTTCGGTGTCCGTTTGACCTTCCCATATATAAATCTTTACCTCCGGACCCTTCCGAATTCCTCGTGGCGTCCGGGATCTCATCCGGGACTCAGAACAACATTCGGTAATCACATACAAGTCTTCCTAATAACCCTAGCGTCACAGACCTTAAGTGTGTAGACCCTACGGGTTCGGGAGACATCTGAGACATGACAGAGGCGGCTCTCGGTCAATAACCAACAGCGGGATCTGGATACCCATGTTGGCTCCCACATGCTCCTCGATGATGTCATCGGATGAACCACGGTGTCGAGATTCAAGCAACCCGTATACTATTCCTTTGTCGAGCGGTATGTTACTTGCGAGACTTCGATCGTCGGTATCCCAATACCTCGTTCGGTCTAGTTACCGGCAAGTCACTTTACCATTGCCGTAATGCATGATCCGTGACCAGACACTTGGTCAGTTTGAGCTCATTATGATGATGCACTACCGAGTGGGCCCAGTGACACCTCTCCGTCACGGAGTGACAAATCTGTCTCGATCCGTGTCAACCCAGCAGACACTTTGGAGATACCTAATGCACCTTTATAGTCACCGATTCACGATGTGATGTTTGGTACACCCAAAGCACTCCCTACGGTATCCAGGAGTTACGATCTCATGGTCTAAGGAATAGATACTTGACATTGAAAGCTCTAGCAATATCACGATCTTGTGCTATGCTTAGGATTGGGTCTTGTCCATCACGTCATTCTTCTAATAGCGTGATCCCGTTATCAACGACATCCAATGTCCTGATCGGAAACCATGACTATCTATTGACCAACGATCTAGTCAACTAGAGGCTCACTAGGGACGTATTGTGGTCTATGTATCCACATGTTTTACGATTTCCGGATAATACAATTATAGCATGAATAAAGAAATTATCATGAACAAGAAATATAATAATAATGCTTTTATTGGCTAGGGCATATTTCCAGGTCTCCCACTTGCACTAGAGTCAATAATCTAGTTACATTGTGATGAATCGAACACCCATAGAGTTACGGTGTTGATCATGTTTTGCCATGGAAGAGGTTTAGTCAGCGGATGCGACATTGAGAACCGTATGCACTTTACAAATTTCTATGTCTCCATCTTGAACATTTTCACGGATGGAGTTGAGCGACATGATGTGCTGGTCTTCTTGTGAAACTGGGCTCCTTGGCAAGTGCAATAGCTCCAGTGTTGTCCGAGAAGAGTTTGATCGGCGACGCATTGGGTATGACTCCTAGGTGGGTGATGAACTCCTTCACCCAAATTGCTTCATCGCTGGCTCGAGGCTGCCATGTACTCCGCTTCACATGTAGATCCCATACGACGCTCTGCTTGCAGCTACCAGCTTCTGCTCCACCATTCAACATATACACGTATCCGGTTTGTGACTTAGAGTCATCGGATCTGTGTCGAAGCTAGCATCGGCGTAACCCTTTCGATGAGCTCTTCGTCACCTCCATAAAACATGTCCTTTGTCCTTTTTAGGTACTTTAGGATATTCTTGACCGCTGTCCGGTGTTCCTTCGGGATTACTTTGGTACCTTCCTACCAAACTTACGGCAAGGTTTACATCAGTGCAGTACACAACATGGCATACATAATAGATCCTATGGCTGAAGCATAGGGGATGACACTCATCTCTTCTTTATCTTTTGTAATGGTGGGGCATTGAGCGAGCTCAATCTCACAACTTGGTACAGGCAAGAACCCTTTCTTGGACTGATCCATTTTGAACTTCTTCAAAATCTTATCAAGGTATGTGCTTTGTGAAAGACCTATGAGGCGTCTCGATCTATCTCTATAGATCTTGATGCCTAATATATAAGACTTCTCCAAGGTCCTTCATTGAAAAACACTTATTCAAGTAGGCCTTAATGCTGTCCAAAATTCTATATCATTTCCCATCAAAAGTATGTCATCTACATATAATAAGAAATGCTTGAGCTCCCACTCACTTTCATTAGCGAGGCTTCTCCATAAGTGCATAAACAAACACTTTGATCATTTCATCAAGCGAATGTTCCAACTCGAGATGCTTGCACCAGCCCATAAATGGATCGTGGAGCTTGCATACTTTTAGCATTCTTAGGATCGACAAAACCCTCGGCTGCATCATATCAGCTCTTCCTTAAGATAAGTTAAGGGCTGTTTTGGCGTCCATCGCCATATCTCATAATCATAGTATCGGCAATTGCTAACATGATTGGACGGACTTACCGCTGGAGAAAGTCTCATCGTAGTCAATCCTTGAACTTGCCGATAACCCTTAGCGACAAGTCGAGCTTTATAGATGGTGACATTACCATCGCGTCCGTCTTCTTTTAAAGATCCATTTGTTTTCTATTCGCCGATCATCAAAATCGGTCAAAGTCCATACTTTGTTTTCATACATGGATTCTATCTCGGTTTCATTGCTTCTAGCCATTTGTTGGAATCTAGGCCCCATTGCTTCTTCATAGTTCGAAGGTTCACGTTGTCTAACAACATGATTTCGGGACGGGTTGCGTACCACTCAGTGCGGGCGTGTCCTTTGGACCTGAGTTCAATGCAACTTGATCGTACCTTGATCATCATCATTAATTCCTCTTGGTTGGTGTAGGCATCACGGGAACACTGGCTGCACTACTATCTGTTCAAAAGGTAGTACTTCCGGTTCTACTTTCCTCCACTTACTTCTTTGAGAGAAACTCTTTTCGAAAGGATCCGTTCTTGGCAACAAAGATCTTGCCCTCGGATCTTAAGTAGAAGGTACCCAATGGTTTCCTTAGGGTATCCTATGAACGCATTTTCCGACTTGGGTTGAGCTTTTGGGTTGAAGTTTCTTGACATAAGCATCGCATCCCCAAACTTTTAAAACGACACAGGTTTCTTCCCAAACCATAATTCATCGGTGTCGTCTCAATGGATTTAGGCGGTGCCCTATTTAAAGTGAATGTAGCTGTCTCTAGGCGTATCCCCAAAATGATAGCGGTAAATCGGTAAGAACATCATGGATCGCACCATATCCAATAGAGTGCGATTCGCGTTCGGACACCCGTTACAGGTGTTCGGGGCGTGAGTTGTGAACGATTCCACATTTTCTTAAGTGTGTACCAAATTCGTGACTTAAATATTCTCCTCCCGATCCGATCGTGAATTTTATCTTTCGGTCCGTTGATTCTCTACTTCATTCTGAAATTCCTTGAACTTTTCAAAGGTCTCGGACTTGTGTTTCATCAAGTAGAAACCCATATCTACTCAAGTCATCGTGAGGTGAGAACATAGACACCTCTCCGTGTCGGTGACAAATCCCTATCTCGTCGGTGTCAACCCAAGGCCTTTGGGTACCGTAATCCTTTATAGTCACCCTTACGTTGTGGCGTTTGGTACAAAGCACTCCTCGGTATCCGGGAGTTACGATCTCATGGTCTAAGGAATAGATACTTGACATTGAAAGCTCTAGGAAAAGCGAACTATACGATCTTGTGCTATGCTTAGGATTGGGTCTTGTCCATCCGTCATTCTCTAATGGCGTGATCCCGTATCAACGACATCCAATGTCCAGTCGAGAAACCATGACTATCTATTGACCAACGAGCTAGTCAACTAGAGGCTCACTAGGGGCGTATTGTGGTCTATGTATTCACACATGTATTACGATTTCCGGATAATACAATTATAGCATGAATAAAGACAATTATCATGAACAAGGAAATATAATAATAATGCTTTTATTATTGCCTCTAGGGCCTATTTCCAACAACCCGATCATCACGTGGTGTCTCGGCCGAAGAACTTCCATAGCGGTGCATACTCGGGAGAACACTTCTTGATATTTAGTGAGAGATCATCTTATAATGCTACCGTCAATCAAAGCAAGATAAGATGCATAAAGGATAAACATCACATGCAATCAATATAAGTGATATGATATGGCCATCATCATCTTGTGCTTGTGATCTCCATCTCAAACAAGTCGTGATCACCATCGTCACGGCGCGACACCTTGATCTCCATTGTAGCATCGTTGTCGTCTGCCAACTATTGCTTCTCGACTATCGCTAAGCGCTTAGTGATAAAGTAAAGCAATTACATGGCGTTGCATTTCATACAATAAGCGACAACCATATGGCTCCTGCCGATTGCGATAACTGGTTACAAAACATGATCATCTCATACAATAAAATATAGCATCACGTCTTGACCATATCACATCAAAACATGCCTGCAAAAACAAGTTAGGCGTCCTCTACTTTGTTGTTGCAAATTTTACGTGGCTGCTATGGGCTGAGCAAGAACCGTTCTTACCTACGCATCAAAACACAGCGATAGTTTGTCAAGTTGGTGCTGTTTTAACCTTCACAAGGACGGGCGTATACTTTCAGTTCAACTAAAGTGAGAGAGCAGACACCCGAGTCACCTTTAAGCAGCGAGTGCTGCTGGCGGTGAAACCAGTCTGGCGTAAGCGTCTGCGTAATGTCGGTCGGGCAGCTTCATCTCACAATACCGCCAGACAAAGTATGACATGCTTGTAAGCAGTATGACCTGTATCGCCACAACTCACTTGTGTTCTACCGTGCATATAACATCAGCGCATAAAACCAGGCTCGGATGCCCTTGTTGGGGCGTAGTAATTTCAAAAATTTTCCTACGCTGCAGTAAGATCATGGTGATGGCATAGCGAGAGGAAGTATTGTCCACGTACCCTCGTGAGACCGTAGCGAGGCGTTATGACAATCACGGTTGATGTAGCGTCGTCTTCACGATCCGACCGATCAAATCTTGAGCGTCGGCACCTCGAGTTCAGCACCGTTCAGCTCGATGACAATCCCGAACTCCGATCCAGCAAAGTGTGGGGATGAGTTCCGTCACTGCGGCGTGGTGCGATGATGATGTTCTACGGCGCGGGCCGCCTAAACTCATGACGTATGACCGAGTGGAATATGGTGGAGGGGCACCACACCGGCTAAGGCGATCCGTAGATCAACTTGTGTGTCATGGGGTGCCCCCCTGCCCCGTATATAAAGGAGGGAGGGGAGGTCGGCGGCCCCCAATGGGTGTGCTGGAGGTCTACTCCCGAGGGAGTAGGACTCCCCCTCTGCCTTGTTGGACAAGGAAGGGGAGGGAAAGAGGAAGAGCGCCGCCCCTCTCCTGTCCTATTGGACTAGGGGAGGCCTGGCCTGCCGCGACCCTCTCTTCTCCCTCATGGCCCACTAAGGCCCATTATCCCGGGAGGTTCAGTAACCCCGGTGTTCGGTAAATCGATTTCACGGAACCATTCCGATATCAAATATAGGCTTCCAATATATCAATCTTTATGTCTTGACCATTTGAGACTCCTCGTCATGTCTGGATCACATCGAGACTCGAACAAACCGCATAACGACACGTTGTTCCTTTGTCATCGGTATGTTACTTGCGAGATTCGATCATCGGTATCAATACCTAGTTCAATCTCATTACGGCAAATCTCTTTACTGTTCGTAATACATCATCTTGTAACTAACTTATTAGTTCAATGCACAAGGCTTATGTGATTGTATTACCGGGAAGGCCGAAGATACCTCTCGCAATCGAGTGACAAAACCTAATCTCGAAATCCAACCCAACATGTACCTTTGGAACACCTGTAGTACTCCTTTATAATCACCCGATTCGTTGTGGCGTTTGGTAGCACCAAAGTGTTCCTCCGGATGCAGGAGTTGCATAATCTCATAGTTCGAGAACATGTATAGGTCATGAAGAAAGCTAGCAATATACTAAAAGATCAAGTGCTAGGCTAACAGAATGGGTCATGTCAATCACATCATTCTCCTAATGGTGTGATCCCATTAATCAAATAACAACACATGTCTATGGTTAGGAAACATAACCATCTTTGATTAATGAGCTAGTCAAGTAGAGGCATACTAGTGACTATATGTTTGTCTAGGTATTCACACATGTATCATGTTTCGGTTAATACAATTCTAGCATGAATAATAACATTTACCATGATATGAGGAAATAAATAATAACTTTATTATTGCCTCTAGGGCATATTTCCTTCACACCAGCCAACCATAAGGGTGGGAGGCACGCCCTAACCCCTCGGCGCACGCCCCGACCTTGTGGGCCCCCTAGTAGGCCTCCGGCGCCCATCTTTGTCTATATGGTGTCTTTCACCCTGGAAAAAATCAGAAGGAAGCTTTGGGATGAAGCGCCCGCCGTCTCAAAGCGAACTTGGCAGAGCAATCTAGGGCTCCGGGCTGTTCTCTTGGGAAACTTCCCTCTCCAGAAATCGTCACCATCATCATCCTGTGATCCTCTCTGAGGGGTTCAATCTCCATCAACA
>JAHIAM010018315.1:0-13707 GCA_021605205.1 Aegilops longissima
TCATACATGGATCCCATCTCAGATTTCATGGCTTCAAGCCATTTTGCGAAATCTGGGCTCATTTCGCTTCCTCATAGTTAATAGGTTAAGTCATGGTCAAGTAACATGACCTTTAGAAATAGGATTACGTACCACTCACGGTGCAGATCTTACTCCAGTTGACCCTCTGAGGTTGGCTAGTAACTTGATCACGAAGTTTCATGATCACTATCATTAGTTTCCTCACTAATTGGTGTAGGAATAAGCTGGAACTGATTTTTTGACGAACTACTTTCCAATTCAGGGCAGGTACAATTACCTCATCAAGTTCTACTTTCCTCCACTCACTTCTTTAGAGAGAAACTCCTTCTCTAGAAAGGATCCATTCTTAATGCTTGAATATCTTGCCCTCGGATCTTGTGATAGAAGGTGTTAACCAACGGTTTCCTTTGGGTATCCTATGAATACACATTTCTCGATTTGTGTTAGAGCTTATTAGGTTGAAGCTTTTTCACATAAGCATCGCGGCCCCAAACTTTAAAGCAGCAACTTGGGTTTCTTGCGAAACCCGCAGATTCATATGGTGTCGTCTCAGCAGTTTAGATGATGCCCTATTTAAGCGTGAATGCACCATCTCTAAGCATAACCCCAAAAGCGATAGCGGTAAATCGATGAGAGACATCGCTAGATCGCACCATATATAATAAAAGTGCAGATTCTGACGTTCGGACACACCATTCTGTTGTGATTATTCGGGAATGGCGTGAGTTCAAAGAAACTATTCGTATTGTTTCAAATGAAGACCAAACTCATAACTCAAATATTCTCCTCCACGATCGGATCGTTAGAAATTTTATTTTCTTATTCACGATGATTTTCCACTTCACTCTCGAAATTCTTGGAACTTTTCAAATGTTAGGACTTATGTTTCATCAAGTAGATATACCCATATTTTCTCAAATCATCGATTGAATTTGGGAAATACGCGATGCTACTTGCATGAAACCTCAACACTCATCGGACCGCATACATCGGTATGTATTATTTCCAATAAATCATTGCTCGCTCCATTATTCAGGAGAATGAGTCTTAGTCATCTTGCCCATGAGGCATGGTTTGCAAGCATCAAGTGATTCATAATCAAGTGATTCCAAAAGCCCATCGGCATGGAGTTTCTTCATCGCTTTACACCAATATGACCTAAGCAGCGATTATACAAATAAGTTGCACTATCATTATTAACCTTGCATCTTTTGGAAGCAATATTGTGAATATATTGTGTCACTATGATAGAGATTCAACAAAATAGACCACTATGTCAAGGGTGCATGACCATAAAAGATATTACTCATATAAATAGAACAACCATTATGAAGGAAATATGCCCTAGAGGCAATAATAAAGTTATTATTTATTTCCTTATATCATGATAAATGTTTATTATTCATGCTAGAATTGTATTAACGGAAACATAATACATGTGTGAATATATAGACAAGCGGTATGTCACTAGTATGCCTCTACTTGACTAGCTTGTTAATCAAAGATGGTTATGTTTCCTAACCATGAACAAGGAGTTGTTATTTGATTAACAAGGTCACATCATTAGTTGAATGATCTGATTGACATGACCCATTCCGTTAGCTTAACACTTGATCGTTTAGTATGTTAATGCTTTCTTCATGACCCATACATGTTCTGTAACTATGAGATTATGCAACTCCGTTTACGGAGGAACACTTTAGGTACTACCAAGCGTCTGGCATATGCTGGGTGATTATAAAGGATTACTACAGGTGTCTCCAAAGGTACTTGTTGGGTTGGCGTATTTGAGATTAGGTTTTGTCACTCCGATTGTCGGAGAGGTATCTCTAGGCCTTCTCGGTAATACACATCACATAAGCCTTGCAAACATTGCAACTAAAGAGTTAGTTGTGAGATGATGTATTCGGAGCGAGTAAAGAGACTTTCGGTAGCAAGATTAAACTAGGTATTGGATACCGCGATCGAATCTCGGAAAGTAACATACCGATGACAAAGGGAACAACGTATGTTGTTATGCGGTTTGACCGATAAAGATCTTCGTAGAATATGTAGGAACCAATATGAGCATCCAGGTTCCGCTATTGGTTATTGACCGAGAATAGTTCTAGGTCATGTCTACATAGTTCTCGAACCGTAAGTCCATGCGCAAGGTTTCAATGGCGGTTATTATGAGTTTATGTATTTTGATGTACAGAAGGAGTTGAGTCCGGATGTGATCACGGACATGACGAGGAGTCTCGAAATGGTCGAGACATAAAGATTGATATATTGGATGGTTATATTCGGACACGGAAAGGTTCGGAAGTTTCGGAGAAAACCCGGTCTGGGAGGGTTCTGGAACCCCAGGGAAGTTATGGGCCTTATTGGGCCAAGAGGGAGAGAGGGCTGCACCGGAGGTGGTGCGCCCCCTCCATGGGGAGTCGAATTGGACTAGGAGGCGCGGCCCCTTCCTCTCCCTCTCTCTCTCTTCCCCTTCCCTCTTCCTAGTAGGACTAGGAAAGAGTCCTACTCCTACTGGGAGGACTCCCCCTCCTAGTGCGCCCAAGGGCTGGGCCCTCCCTTGCTCCTTTATATCACAGGCAGGGGGCACCCTAGAACACACAAGTTGATCTTGTGATCGTTCCTTAGCCGTGTCTGGTGCCCCCTCCACCATATTCCACCTCGGTCATATTGTAGCGGTGCTTAGGCGAAGCCTGCGTGATAGAACATCAAGATCGTCACCACGCCGTCGTCTTGTGGAACTCCTTCCCGGCCTTTCTTTGGATCGGGCCGGGGATCGTCATCGAGCTGAGCGTGTGCCAAGAACTTCGGAGGTGCAGAATGCGGTGCTTGGATCGGTCGGATCGTGAAGGCGTCTGACTACATCAACAGCGTTAATATAGCGCTTCCGCTTTCGGTCTCACAGTGCGTGGGCGGACACTCTCCCCTCGTTGCTATGCCATCACCATGGTCTTGCGTGATCGTAGGAAATTTTTGAAATTACTCGTTACCCAAGCAGTGGCATCGAGCCTGGTTTTATCGTTGATGTCATATGCGAGTAGAACACAAGTGAGTTGTGGGCGATACAAGTCATACTACCTACCGACATGTCATACTTTGGTTCGGCGGTATTGTGAGATGAAGCGGCCCGGACCGACATTACAGCGTCAGCTTACTGGAGGCTGGTTTCACCGCTGTGAGCACTTTCGTTGCTTAAAGGTGGTGGCGGGTGTCTGTCTCTCTCACTTTAGTTGAACCGAGTGTAGCTCGCCGGTCCTTGAGAAGGTTAAAGCGGAGTCTATTGGCGAAATATCGTTGTGGTTTTGATGCGTAGGTAAACGGTTCTTGCTCAGCCCGTAGCAGCCCGTAAAACTTGCAACAACAAAGTAGAGGGCGTCTAACTTGTTTTTGCAGGGCATGTTGTGATGTGATATGGTCAAGGCGTGATGCTATATTTTATTGTATGAGATGATCATGTTTTGTAACGAGTTATCGACAATGGCGAGAACCATATGGTTGTCGCTTTATTGTATGAAATGCAAGCGCCATGTAATTGCTTTACTTTATCACTAAGCGGTAGCGATAATCGTAAAGCAATAGTTGGCGAGGCGACAACGATGCTACGATGGAGATCAAGGTGTCGGCGCGGTGGCGATGGTGATCATGGCGGTGCTTTGGAGATGGAGATCACAAGCACAAGATGATGATGGCCATATCATATCACTTATATTGATTGCATGTGATGTTTATCCTTTATGCATCTTATCTTGCTTTGATTGGCGGTAGCATTATAAGATGATCTCTCACTAAAAATTATCAAGTAGTGTTCTCCACGGTATGCACCGTTGCCAAAGTTAAATGTCGTGCGAGACACCACGTGATGATCGGGTGTGATAAGCTCTCGTCCATCTACAGCGGGTGCAAGCCGGTTTTGCACATGAGAATACTCGAGTTATACTTGGCGAGCCTAGCATATCTGAGATATGGCCTCGGAACACGGAGACCGAAAGGTCGAGCGTGAATCATATAAGATATGATCAACATAAGATGTTCACCATTGAAAACTACTCCATCTCACGTGATGATCGGTTATGGTTTAGTTGATTTGGATCACGTGATCACTTAGATAACTAGAGATGTACATCTAAGTGGGAGTTCTTTAGTAATATGATTAATTGAACTTAAATTTATCATGAACTTAGTACTGATAGTATTTTGCTTGTCTATGTTTCTTGTAGATAGATGGCTCGTCTTTTTGTTCCGTTGAATTTTAATCGTTCCTTGAAAGCAAAGTTGAAAGATGATGGTAGCAATTACGGACTGGGTCCGTAACTTTGAGGATAATCCTCATTGCTGCAGAAAAATTCGTCTGGAAGCGTTTGGGTAGCGAACTGCTTGAATCTTGAGCGAGTTGTGAGCGTCTGGCAAGCGGTGATGACTACTCTATAGTTCGAGTGTGCCATGCTTACGGCTTAGAACCGGGTCTTCAACGGCGTTTTGAGCGTCATGGAGCATATGAGATGTTCGGGAGTTGAAGTTGATATTTCAACAGAATGCGGATTGAGAGATATGAAGTCTCAATAAGTTCTATAGCTGCAAGATGGAGGAGAATAGTTACATCGGTGAGCACATACTCAAAATGTATAGGTATTACAATCACTTGAATCAAGCGGGAGTTAATCTTCCGGATGATTGTGTCATTGACAAATTCTTCAATCACGCCACCAAGCTACAAAAGGCGTGATGAACTATAATATGCAAGGGTTAGTAAAGACTATGCAGAGCTCTTATGATATGCTAAAAGCTGCGGAGGTAGAAATCAAAAAGGAGCATCAAGTGTTGATGGTCAATAAGACCACTAGTTTCAAGAAGAAGGCAAAGGGAAGAAGAGGGAACTTCAAGAAGAACAGCAAACAAGTTCTTGATCGGAGAAAAACCCAAGTGGACCTAAGCACTGGCCAGAATGCTTCTCTTGCCAGAGGTAGTCCTTTGAGCGGAACTGCCCCAAGTATTTGGCGGATAAGAAGGATGGCAAAGTGAACAAGGTATATGTGATATACTTGTTATTGATGTGTACCTTACTAGAGCTACATGATAGTACAGGTATTTGATCTTGGTTACATTGCTAATATTTGCAACTCGAAGCAGGAACTACTGATTAGCGAACAACGGCAAGGGCGAGGTGACGATGCGGCGTGGAAAGCGGTTCCAAAGTCGATGTGATCGCGATCGACGCGCTACCTCTACATCTACCTTGGGATTAGTTTTAGACCTGAATAATTGTTATTTGGTGCGGCGTTGAGCATGAACATTATATCTGGATCTTGTTTGATGCGAGGCGGTTATTCATTAAATCAGAGAATAATGGTTGTTCTATTTATATGAATAATATCTTTTATGGTCATGCACCCTTGAAGAGTGGTCTATTTTAATGAATCTCGATAGTAGTGATACACATATTCATAATGTTGAAACCAAAAGATGCAGAGTTGATAATGATAGTGCAACTTATTTGTGGCACTTGCCGTTTAGGTCATATCGATTGTAAAAGCATGAAGAAACTCCATCTTGATGGACTTTGGAGTCACTTGATTATGAATCACTTGGCACTTCGAACCGTGCCTCATGGGCAAGATGACTAAAACTCCGTTCTCGGTACTATGGAGAGCAACAGATTTATTGGAAATCATACATACGGATGTATGTGGTCAATGAATGTTGAAGCTAAATGGCGGATATCGTTATTTTCTCACCTTCACGGATGATTTGAGCGGATATGGGTATATCTACTTAATGAAACATAAATGCGAAACATTTGAAAAGTTCAAAGAATTTCAGAGTGAAGTTGAAAATCATCGTAATAAGAAAATAAAGTTTCTACGATCTGATCGTAGGCGAATATTTGATTCTGAGTTTGGTCTACATTTGAAACAAAGCGGAATAGTTTGCAACTCCGCCACCGGACACCACAGCGCAATGGTGTGTCGAGCGTCAATGTCGCACTTTCTTTGGATATGGTGCGATCTATGATGTCTCTTACAGATTACCGCTATCATTTTGGGGTTATGCTCTTGAGGCGGCGCATTCACGTTAAATAGGACACGTCAAAATCCGTTGAGGCGGCGCCTTATGAACTATGGTTTAGCAAGAAACCAAAGTTGTCGTTTACGAAAGTTTGGGGTTGCGATGCTTATGTGAAGAAACTTCAACTGATAAGCTTGAACCCAAATCGAATGTGTCTTCATAGGATACCCAAAGGAGACAATTGGGTACACCTTCTATCACAGATCCGAAGGCAAGACATTCGTTGCTAAAATGGATCCTTTCTAGAAGGGTTTCTCTCGAAAAGAAGTGAGTGGGAGGAAAGTGGAACTTGATGAGGTAATAGTACCAGCTCCCTTATTGGAAAGTAGTTAAATCACGAAATCGGTTTACGTAACACCTACACCGATTAGTGAGGAAGATAATGATGAAGATCATGAAACTTGAGATCAAGTTGTCCTTGAACCGTAGATCAGCGAACAAAATCCGCACGAGTGTAGTACGGTAATCCTATTACGGAAGTCATGCTACTAGATCATGATGAACCTCGAACTATGAAGAAGCGATGGTGAGCCAGATTCATAAAATGGCTTGAAGCCATGAAATGCGAGATGGGATCCATGTATGAGAACAAAGTATGGACTTTGGTAGACTTGCCCGATGATCGGCAAGCTATTGAGAATAAATGGATTTTTAAGAAGAAGGCGGCGATGGTAATGTAGCATCTACAAAGCTCGACTTGTTGCAAAGGTTTTCGACAAGTTCAAGGGGTTGACTACGATGAGACTTTCTCACCGTGGCGATGCTTAAGTCCGTCCGAATCATGTTAGCAATTGCCGCATTTATGATTATGAAATTTGGCAAATGGATGTAAAGCTGCATTCTTGAATGGATTTCTAGAAGAAGAGTTGTATATGATGCAACCAGAAGGTTTTGTCGATCCAAAGGTGCTAACAAAGTGTGCAAGCTCAACGATCAATTTATAGTGCGGTGCAAGCCTCTCGGAGTTGGAATAAGCGCTTTGATAGTGTGATCAAAGCATATGGGTTTATCTGGACTTTTGGAAGCTTTGTATTTACAAGAAAGTGAGTGGGAGCTCTGCATTTCTAATATTATATGTGGGCGACATATTATTGATTGGAAATGATATAGAATTCTGGATAACATAAAGGATACTTGAATAAAAGTTTTCAATGAAAGACCTCGGTGAAGCTGCTTACATATTGGGCATCAAGATCTATAGAGATAGATCAAGGCGGCTTGATTGGACTTTCACAAAGCACATACCTTGATAAAGTTTTGAAAAAGTTCAAAATGGATCGAGCAAAGAAAGGTTTTTACCTGTGTTACAAGGTGTAAGATTGAGTCGGACTCAATGCCCGACCACAATGAAGATAGAGAGAAAATGAAAGATGTTCCTATGCTTGACCATAGGCTCTATCATGTATGCAATCTTTGTGTACGGACTGCGTATGCTTAGCTGTAAGCTTGGCAGGAAGGTACCAAAGTAATCGAGGTGGATCCACTGGACGCGGTCAAGAACATCTGAAATACGAAAAGGACTAAGGATATGTTTCTCGTATATGGAGGTGACAAAGAGCTAGTCGTAAATGGTTACGTCGATGCAAGCTTTGACACTGATCCGAGACGATTCTAAATCATAAACGGATCGTGTTTTTATTAAGCGGTGGAAGCTGTCGGTTAGTGCGAGTTCTAAACAAAGCGTCGTGGCGGGATCTACATGTGAAGCGGAGTACATAGCTGCCGGAGCGACAAATGAAGATGCTGGATGAAAGAGTTCATTTCCGATCTAGGTGTCATACCTAGTGCGCCGGGACCGATGAAGATCTTCTGTGACAATCTTGGTGCAATTGCCTTGGCAAAGGAATCCAGATTTCACAAGAGGACCAAGCACATCAAGAGGCCTTCAATTCCATTGGGACCAAGTCCAAGTGGGAGACATAGAGATTTGCAAAATACATACGGATCTGAATATTGCGAGACCGTTGACTAAGCCTCTTCCACGAGCAAAACATGATCGACACCAAGACTCCATGGGTGTAAGATCATTACTTTGTAATCTAGATTATTGACTCTAGTGCAAGTGGGAGGCTGAAGGAAATATGCCCTAGAGGCAATAATAAAGTTATTATTTATTTCCTTATATCATGATAAATGTTTATTATTCATGCTAGAATTGTATTACGGAAACATAATACATGTGTGAATATATAGACAAGCAGTATGTCACTAGTATGCCTCTACTTGACTAGCTTGTTAATCAAAGATGGTTATGTTTCCTAACCATGAACAAGGAGTTGTTATTTGATTAACAAGGTCACATCATTGGTTGAATGATCTGATTGACATGACCCATTCCGTTAGCAACACTTGATCGTTTAGTATGTTAATGCTTTCTTCATGACCCATACATGTTCTGTAACTATGAGATTATGCAACTCCGTTTACGGAGGAACACTTTAGGTACTACCAAGCGTCCTGGCGTAGCTGGGTGATTATAAAGAATACTACAGGTGTCTCCAAAGGTACTTGTTGGGTTGGCGTATTTGAGATTAGGTTTTGTCACTCCGATTATCGGAGAGGTATCTCTAGGCCTTCTCGGTAATACACATCACATAAGCCTTGCAAACATTGCAACTAAAGAGTTAGTTGTGAGATGATGTATTACGGAGCGAGTAAAGAGACTTTCGGTAGCGAGATTAAACTAGGTATTGGATACGGCGATCGAATCTCGGAAAGTAACATACCGATGACAAAGGAACAACGTATGTTGTTATGCGGTTTGACCGATAAAGATCTTCGTAGAATATGTAGGAACCAATATGAGCATCCAGGTTCCGCTATTGGTTATTGACGAGAATAGTTCTAGGTCATGTCTACATAGTTCTCGAACCGTAGGGTCCATGCAACAAGGTTTCAATGGCGGTTATTATGAGTTTATGTATTTTGATGTACGAAGGAGTTGAGTCCCGGATGTGATCACGGACATGACGAGGAGTCTCGAAATGGTCGAGACATAAAGATTGATATATTGGATGGTTATATTCGGACACGGAAAGGTTAGGAAGTTTCGAAAAAGGAGTCTTGGGAGGTTACGGAACCCAGGGAAGTTATGGGCCTTATTGGGCCAAGAGGGAGAGAGGGCTGCACCGGAGGTGGTGCCCCCCCTCCATGGGGAGTCCGGGTGGACTAGGAGGCGCAGCCCCCCTCTCCTCTCCCTCTTTCCTTCCCCTTCCCTCTTCCTAGTAGGACTAGGAAGGAGTCCTACTCCTACTGGGAGGAGGACTCCCCCTCCTAGTGCGCCCCAAGGGCTGGCAGAGCCCCTCCCTTGCTCCTTTATATCTGAGGAGGCAGGGGCACCCTAGAAACACAAGTTGATCTTCGTGATGGTTCCTTAGCCGTGTCGGTGCCCCCCTCCACCATATTCCACCTCGGTCATATTGTAGCGGTGCTTGGCGAAGCCCTGCGTGATAGAACATCAAGATCGTCACTTGCCATGTCGTCTTGTGGAACTCCTTCCCAGCAGCTTTGCTGGATCGGGCCGGGGATCGTCATCGAGCTGAGCGTGTGCCAAGAACTGGAGGTGCGAATGCGGTGCTTGGATCGGTCGGATCGTGAAGGCGTCGACTACATCAACGCGTTAATATAGCGCTTCGCTTTCGGTCTCACAGTGCGTGGGCGGACCTCTCCCCTCTCGTTGCTATGCCATCACCATGGTCTTGCGTGATCGTAGGAAAATTTTTGAAATTACTACGTTACCCAACATTGTATTCTAGGATTTAAATGAATAACCGTCTCTCATCAAACAAGATCCGGATATAATGTCCATGTACTTGGCGGCACCAAATAACAATTATTCAGGTCTAAAACTAATCACGATGGTAGATGTAGAAGTAGTGTGCGAAAGCGATCACATCGACTTTGGAACCATTTCCCCTACGCATCGTCACCTCGTCCTTAGCCAATCTTAAGCTTAATCGTAGCCTGTTTCAGGGTGCAAATATGAACAGCGGAACCCGGTATCAAATACCAGGCGCTACTATAGAGAATTAGTAAGGTACACATCAATAACATGTATATCAAATATACCTTTCACTTTGCCATCCTTCTTATCCATGAATACTTGGGGCAGTTCCGCTTCGGTGACCAGTCCCTTTGCATTAGAAGCACCTTCGATTCTCTGGGCTTAGGTCCGGACTTGGGCTTCTTCACGTGATAACAACTTGCTTGCCGTTCTTCTTGAAGTTCCCCTTCTTCCCTTTGCCTTTTTCTTGAAACTAGTGGTCTTGTTAACCATCAACACTTGATGCTCCTTCTTGATTTCTACCTCTGCGCCTTTAGCATTGCGAAGAAGCTCGAGAATTATCTTATCCATCCCTTGCATATTATAGTTCATCACGCGAGCTTTTGTAGCTTGGTGGAAGTGATTGAAGAACTACATCATTTACACTATCATCGGGAAGATTAACTCCCAGTTAAGTCAAGTGGTTTTGGTACCGGACATTACGGTATATGTTCAGCGACAAAACTATTCTCCTCCATCTTGCAGCTATAGAACTTATTGGAGACTTCATTATCTCTCAATCCGGGCATTTTCTTGAAATATTAACTTCAACTCTGGAACATCTCATATGCTCCCATAGCGTTCCAAGCGCCGTTGAAGTTAGGTTCTAGCCAGTAACGCATGGCACACTGAACTATCGGTAGTCATCGTTGCCCACTTTCGCAGGGCGTTCATAACGATAGAATTTGCTCTGCGGCCAGATTATTTGCACCTAGCGGTGCTTCGAGGATGTAATTCTTAAATGCAGCAACTGAGGATAATCTACTCAGAATTCGGATCAAATCATTAGCAATTGCTACCATCATCTTTCAACTTAGCTTTCTATAAGGCGCATTAAATTTCAAAGGAACGATGTACGGACCATTTGATCTCAACAACATAGACATGCAAAATACTATCGGTACTAAGTTCATGATAAATTAAAGTTCAATTAATCATATTACTTAAGAACTCCCACTTAGATAAACATGTCTCTAGTCATCTAAATGATCACGTGATCCATATCAACTAAACCATGTCCGATCATCACGCGTGATGGAGTAGCTTTCAGCGGTGAACATCACTATGTTGATCATATCTACAATATGATTCATGCTCGACCTTTTGATCTCGATCTTTCGAGGCCATATTTTGCATATATGCTAGGATCGTCAAGTTTAACCCGAGTATTGCGTGTGTAATGTAACTGGCTTTTGCATTGTATGTGAGCATTAGAGCGTATCACACGATCATCCGCGTGGTGTCTCGACACGAAGAAGCGGCTATAGCGGTGCATACTCAAGGAGAACACTTATACCTTGCAATTTAGTGAGATCATCTTATAATGCTACCGCCCGTACTAAGAAAAATAAGATCGTAAAGGATAAACATCACATGCAATCAATATAAGTGATATGATATGGCCATCATCATCTTGTGCCTTTGATCTCCATCTCCGAAGCACCGTCATGATCACCATAATCACCGGCTTGACACCTTGATCTCCATCGTTAGCATCGTTGTCGTCTCGCCAACTATTGCTTCTCGACTATCGCTACAACTTAGTGATAAATTAAAGCGATTACATAGCGATTGCATTTCATACAATAAAGCGATAACCATAAGGCTCCACCGCGATTGCAAATAACTTTTACAAAACATGATCATCTCATACAATAATTTATATATCATCACGTCTTGACCATATCACATCCACCTTAAATACTGCAAAAAACAAGTTAGGCGTCCTCTACTTTGTTGTTGCAAATTTTACGTAGCTGCTATGGGCTTAGCAAGAACCGTTCTTACCTCGCATCAAAACCACAACAATTTTTAAACAAGTGTGATGTTTAACCTTCAACAAGGACGGTGCGTGGTCAAACTCTGATTCAACTAAAGTTGGAGAAACAAACACCCCTAGCCCGATATGCGAAAACACGGCCGTTAAAACCAGATCTCGTGAGCGGTCATGTAATGTCGGTCAGGGCGCTTCATACAACAATACCGCTAAATCAAGTATGACATCTTTGGTAAGCAATATGACTAATATCGCCCGTGTTCTACTTGTGCATATAACATCTACGCATAGACACACTCGGATGCCGTGTTGGAGAGCAGGTAATTTCAAAAAAAAATCCTACGGTCACACAGATCTATCTAGGAGATGCATAGCGAGTGGGAGAGTGTGTCCACGTATCGTCGTGGACCGAAAGCGGAGCGTTTTATCAGCGAGTTGATGTGATGCAAATGCGTCTTCACGATCCGACCGATCCTAGCACGAGCATCTGGCACCTCGTGTTCACACCACGTATAGCTTCGATGAAGTCCCTCGTACTCTTGATCCAGTTGAGGTAGGGAGAGCTTGACAACGACGGTGTGTAACGGTGATGATGATGTTAGCGGCGCAGAGGCTTCGCCTAAGCACTACTGTAATATTAAAGTGTGTAAGCAGTGGAGGACCACTACAGCTAAAGATCAACTTGTGTGTCTTTGGGTGCCCCTCCCCGCATATATAAAGGGGGGAGGGAGGAGGAGGTCGGACAAGGTGTGGAGTGCGTGAGAAGTCTTACTCAAGTGGGATTCGCCCCCTTCCTATTCAACAAGGAGAAGAGAAGGGGAGGAGAGAGAGGAAAGGGGGCGCCCCCCACAACCCTAGTCCAATTCGGTTTGGGCTTGGTGTGGCCGCCTCCACTGCAGCTCTTTGCCTACTCTCTTCCACCAGGCCCATGAAGGCCCATTAACCCTCAGGAGTGCTACCTCTTGAGCCTTTGCGTTGGTTTTCCTTGAAGAGGAAAGGTGATGCAATAAAAGCGTAAGTATTTCCCTCAGTTTTGAGAACCAAGGTGTCGATCCGGTAGGAAGCCCACTTGCCACGAGTCTCGCACCTACACAAACAAATAAATCCTCGCAACCAACACAATAAAGGAACATCAATCCTTCCACGTTCACTTACTAGTGTGAGATCCAGATAGATGCCATAAGATAATATTTTTGGTATTTTTATGATAAAGATGCAAAGTAAAATAAAAGGCAATAAAAAGTAGCTAAGTGTTGGAAGATTAATATGATGGAAGCTCTTGAGCCTTCGCGTTGGTTTTCCCTTGAAGAGGAAAGGGTGATGCAGCAAAGTAGCATAAGTATTTCCCTCAGTTTTTGAGAACCAAGGTATCAATCCGGTAGGAGGCGCCTTACGAGTCCCTCGCACCTACACAAACAAATAAATCCTCGCATGCAACGCAATAAAGGGGTTGTCTGTCCCTTCATAGTCACTTACGAGTGAGATCGATAGATATGATAAGATAATATTTTGGTATTTTTATGATAAAGATGCAAGTAATGAAAACAAAAATTAAAGCGAGCGCCGAAATAGCTTGTTGTCGGGAGATTAATATGATGGCAAATAGACTAGGGGACATAGGTTTCACTAGTGGCTTCTCTCATGAGCATAAATATTACGGTGGGTGAACAAATTACTGTTGAGCAATTGATAGAATTGAGCATAGTCATGAGAATATCTAGGTATGATCATGTATATAGGCATCACGTCCAGAGACAAGTCGACCAACTCCACACTGCATCTACTACTATTACTCCACACA